>JASFDE010000045.1:0-84763 GCA_036937135.1 Nidula niveotomentosa
GCAACATACTCAGTTTCCACCAAAATGTGATGCATTATGACAATTATGCATTATGATATCATGCATTATGAGAAGGTCAACTGTACCTACTTTGCAGAAGGCTGCCCTAGTGCAACAAAACCACATAGGACATAAGCAGCTGTGCAACTTATTCCAGCACAAGAAGCTGATATAGACCGGGTGCTCGTCTCCTTGAAGGATTCCCCAAAGAGCTGGCAGAGTTTCTTGATTATGCACGCATGTTGCAGTTCGACATGGAGCCGGACTGTGGGTGCTGGAAACGGTCATTCAGCAATTGTTTGAAACATCTGCAGTCTCTGCCTCCTCAATTTGTCTCTGTCGCTGCCTCCTCTGCAGACATGCAGGACCCTCTCCCACAAGACGACAGGAAAATCATCTCACCTCCTGTGAATTTGGGTGACTATATCTGTCATATCCTGTTTGCAACACTCAGCAATACCTCTGGAACTCACTACAACCTCCAGGAGTCTATGCATTGACCACCGGGAGACTTTGGCAATACCTTGGCACATTATCGGAACCTTTTACTATACTCCATTTGTATGCTCCATTATCTTCATTCCTATCTTTCTTAGTCTCCATTATTATTTCCTTATATCATATTCACCTCATGGTCTCATTCCTTATGATACATTCACATGATCCTTTTATTCCACTATCTTGCTTAGCTTATTGTTCTTGTTACATTATCTCAGAGGTCTCCACATGTACTTGCATCACAAGGAGCACCTCTGAGCCTTGTTACTCTTATCATTTCCTTTTGGCACTTAGTGCCAAGACTCAATATTTAGTATTTAAGTCAAAGTACTCTCAGTAGTGTACTTTGGGGGCCCGGATGATCGGCTTGCACTGACTTTCCTCATGCAGCTGTGCACAAATCTGGCAGCCAATGCTATGGTTGTCTGGATAAGGAAGACAGAGGAGCTGAGCCCGATAAGTTCCAATGAGGGTGAAGCAAAGCCCTTCTCCTCAATTATGCAAACCCACAACATGAATATTCCTTTCTACTATCTGCCTGTTCGCCTAATACTAACCTGCCTTTCTCTAATAGACCGTCGCAGCAGCGGACACCATCTACCCACACCAAAACACCACAACCTGCCTTGCCTCGGACACTGCTGACAACCTTGTCTGGGACAAATACACTCTCCCCTCCTCTCGCAGCCCTGCCATCACCTCCGCACTCTCCCACATCCAGTTCACTAAGCTTCCCCCCACCAAGCCCCTGCACATGCTCACCGAGCTTGTAAAGAGCAACCTCACAGCATCCCCGGGCAAGTCAATGATTGTCGTTACTGGGTGCTCACAGTGCATGGCGGTGGAGTCGCACCAAGGGGAGCTCGTGTCAGAGACAGGTTCGTCGATTGGGTTGTCAGTGCCGAGGACACTAGGGGACATTGGGGCTGCATTAGTTGCGACGGGCATGAACGCAAGTTTGCTCATCTTGCAAGCTGCCTTGGTATAGGCCCCTAGCTGGCTTTTTTTTTTCTTGGGCGGTCACTGGTATATATTATTGGGTTCAGTTGTGTTATATTCAAGGTTTGGGTTTTAGATTTGGTTAAAAGGCTTCGTTCCACAATATTTACAGATTATTTACGGGTTTGCAATGATTTCATGTATACTACGATAACGCCACCTTCGTGCTCTGTCATGTACGTACATTAGACGACAATGATTGAATGACTAGAAGTATTTGATATTCTCTCATTATGACACTAGTTGAGAACTATAGGACATTTGAAGCCATATGCATAAGACTGGAAGCATTGGACCTCAAATTCACTAAGGCATTGCTCCGAATTGTGTTGAGTGCTCAGTCCAACGAAGTCTGCAAGATATCTTCCATACACTGACTTGTAACGATTGTGAAGAGGAAATCCGCACTAATAATAACAACAATCTACAAGCGATAAAAAACCTTGGGAGTACAGTTGGAGTCCGCGCAGCATGGTATGTAAGAGCAAGTCCAGACTGTGTTGGAGAGGATATAACGATCTACAATGCGAGAGAGAAATAGTGTGATGGTATCTAGTATGTGATGTGATGCGATGTAAAAATGTGATGAAAGGGAAGGAAAGTGACGAACATGGAGGAGGAAGAGGAAGAGAAAGGAGTGAGGAGAGAGAGGAGCAGGGGGAGGGAGGAGCAGGAAGAGGAGAGAGCAGGAAGAGGGAGGAGGAAGAGAGGAAGATGGAAGTGCAGGAAAAGGGAGGAGGGTCAGGCGCAGAGGAGGGCATGAGGTTGGGCGCGGAGGGAATGGAGGTTAGACGCAGAGGGTATGGAAGTTGGGTGCGGAAGAGGTCATGGAGGATGGGATGCAAAGGCTGGGCGTGGAGGATTAGATACGGGGTAAGCCGCAGCAAGAATTCCGGACCGGTTTGCCGACATAAGCTCCCGTTGACCGTTTTTGCGCGCTACCACCCACTCATCGCTGTACCCGATGGACTCGTATTGTAAGCTTTTGCTACACCTACTACTAGGGCTGTTAACCGTAACTATGAGTGTTTTCAGGGACCAGCGATTAGCTGCCGCTATCACCAAAACTTTTTGACGCAATTGAAGAGACAACTGTTGAATAGCTTTGTGCCAATGGGCAGGTTGGTGCGAGCTGACGTCGGTGAGAAAATCTTCACACATAATATAAAATAAAGAAGAATTTAAATTACATCCTTGCTTAATAAAATATTTTTCTAGCAAGTACTGCTATCGAAGCAGTGACCATCTCAAGGTCAATGCTCCAAGGATGAATGGATCAGTCGATTGCTGCTATATACGGCGTACGATTATGGTACCGGACATATAAAGCTGAGTTATAAACACAAATTCCAGATATTTTACCATATGCACTCCAGAAACCGCAAGTCTGCCTGAGAGACTGAAAGCGGAAGGACTTTGGTATGGAGGAGTAATATGTTATTGGTTTACCCCCATGATTGTTAGCTTCTTAGCGATCTTCATTGCGAATAAATTCAGATGATGTTGGCCATCATAGTGATAGAAGAGATATAGTACGCTCAAAATTCGGGCTTTTGATAGGTAAGAATATATAACTTCACGCATCGGAATGTTAGAGCACATGCATTGACAACAAAGTAACACTATAAGGAGTAGCAATCGACTGATTGGACGAACTCCAATTAGACTATCTTGTATCGCTGGGTCTCCCTCAAACAAAAAGGCATAAAGAATGATTTATTTCCAATCATAAGACTCATTAGCACAAGTCACTTCGCTCTAAGTAATTATGGTTTTCTTCAGGTTTCTTTTGGGAAGATTGGTTCACTCGATGCCGTGGGAAATAACATCATACTTTGTTATTTAACTCCGAACGGTAATCGACAATCAAACGTTTTAGCTGCCACACTGAACAACGACCACTTTGCCCCATGGCTGATCGGTGACTACTTACACTTAAGTGCAGGAGTTCTGCCCGAAATATGGACGCATGGATTCGGGATACTCGACTAATTCTGATTCATTGCCATCCACGATATACTTCAATCTTCTCGGGAAGGCCCAAGTCGAATCGCTTAGGATTCTCCACTCAACCAAAACCTTCCGTCAGACACGGGGGTGAACCCATCTTGTTTCTTATTGTTTCTACGCTAGAAGTCGAAGGAGCACGTCAAATTGAATTGTAAAAAGTCTTTGTAAGTACATTCTAGTTTTTATTTATTTGACCTTGATCCGCGATGGAGAAATCCTTAAACTTCGTTGGAAGGCCTTGCTTCCATCTCACCCCACAGCGCTAGCTGTCACCCAGATTCTAGAAGCTTACTTCTGCGAGCGTCGGCGGTCAAGATTCCCGGAAGCGTTACAACTATCATGAATGTGAGCATTGATTAATACTACGGTTTTTGTAGTTTTTGTGGTAAATCATCTTCACAAGTTCTCTGCGTCAACCTCATAGAGCCACTTAACTACTTCTTGTGCGGTGCCATTTTGAATTGGCCTAGAAGTTCTCGTAGAATTCCTAGCAGATGAAACAAGCATTGGAATCCTGTTCGAAGTGTTCTTCAGCTAGGCATTTAATATCAGCGATGATTCCGATCCAGGGACCGCACAAGGACCGCCTTGCACCATGAGTAGGCCCGGGTTGATTTATCATTTATAACCTTCCCAAATGAATGGGTTTATCATGTGCTATAGCTCTATTCACGGAAGTATGTGTTAATAGCTAAGCGCCCGCCCTTATGCCGGCGTCAAAATGGTGCATCCAGCAAGATTACACCTTTCATATCGCGGTCTAAGTATCTAGTTTTAGGTATATTGTATCATTCACGCAGGGTTCCATGAAGTCTGACCGCTCTTTTTCGTCCAAGTAGCTACTCGATCAACCTGAAACAGGGCTACGTGCTGATGAAGGGTCCGCGACGAAATTTGTAGTACGACCAAGGACAAGCTACATGGAAGTAATCGACTTCGTTTGCTTCTGGAGCATCATTCAGAGTGTCGCTGGTAATGCTCAGAATTATTTCGAAAGGGTATAAAAGGTGAGAGCCTCAGCAGACAGAGCTGAACTCAAACACAGTCTGCCTGCCAAAGATCTCGAAGATGTTCGGATCGCTCAAAGGTAAAGCGCGTTCAAATGATTATACAATGTCCACACCTAACCGAGTTCATATTCATTTTAGTATTAAGCCTTTTCGTTGCTCTAAGCATCGCTAGCCTTGCCGCGGCGCTCGACTTCACCGGCGCGAACTGGATTTGGATTCCTGGTCGCGCTGCAGATGGAATCACCTATCCTCCTGGTAACGCTACCTTCCGCAGGGACTACTATGCCCCCGCTGGTAAAACACCTCTGTCTGCAAATATTCTCATTACCACCGATAATGCGTATACTTTGTTCGTCAATGGAAATAAGATCGGCACCGGGATTGACCTTACCAAGGCGCAACGATACTGCGTTGCACTTGAGCCAGACTGCAATGTGTTCGCGGTGGAAGGCCAGAACTACCAGCCCGGCGCGCCCAGTAATGTCGGCAATGCCGCTGGAGTTCTTGCAGCTATTCAGATTCGCTTTACAGACGGCTTTACGCAGACCATCGTCACTGATGGAGAATGGCATGGGGTTTCTGGTGTCCCAGCCGGGTTTGAGCAGGTTGCATTCGACGACAGTGCTTGGCCGGCTGCGTTCGTCGAAGGGCCATATCCGACAACGCCACCCTGGAACAGTCCTTCGTTAGCTATTACCATCCCCCCTGCCACACAGAATCCGGGGCCATCTCTCCAGTCTGCGAGCTGGATTTGGACCAACGAAGTCGATGCATCTGGAAATGCTCCAATCGGCGCTCGAGCATTCCGCAAGACTATTTCTCTCCCAGCTGGCGAGTTCGTTGACTCCATGGTTATCGATATCGTTGCCGACAATGCATACACTCTTTATGTCAATGGGATGATTGTTGGCTCTGGTCAAAGCTTCACCACCGCGCAACGCTACGAAGTCAACTTCACTCCCACTTCGACTGTGGTCATCGCCGTATACGCTGCCAATGTTCCTCCAGGTGGTCCTGCTGGACTTCTCGCTGCTGCTGAGCTCGTGGGCTGCGACTGTGGTTGCGGCGATACCACGTTCCTAGTTACAGATGCAAGTTGGAAGTACAGCACTGGTACTCCTGCAGGTTTCCAAAACCCCGGCTTCGACGATTCTACTTGGCCTGCTGCTATTGTAGAGGGCCCGTACGGAAGGTCCCCTTGGGGATCAACCCCTATTCCAACGAGCAACTCTCCACAGACACCAGGTATCTCGGGAGCTCCCTCTGCTCCTCCTGCCAGCGTCGTATCTTAAAACACAAGCACTAACTGACATGTCGGGATGCTTTGAATATGTTTACAAGTGAAATCCTTATCCCTACATTCGTTCAAACTTCGTCGCACAGATATATACCCATTTTATTAGTTATTATCTTTCATTTGTATGAGTGCTGTTCATTTGCTTTCCAACTCTGCACACCCTACGGGATACTATTTTATTTTCATCTATAGTAGTGTTTTGGATTAAATCAAGTCTTCTTTCAATTAAAAGGACCCCGTTTACGAGTGATTTAATCTACAAGTTAATTCCGAGAGCGCGTACGACGTTGCCACTGGAGAACGAACAATGTGCTACAAATGCCTGAAAATGGAAAATGGAGAATCTGTGCCTTCCTCCGAGAATCGTTGTGAAATCAAAAGGTTATTGCGGCGTTGGATCTGGCACAGCCTTCTAGAATAAAGTTTGAAATGACTGAGCTAATTTTTATCGTTGGCGCAGGACAGGCTGGTTTTTGGTGAGATGGACATGGGGTGGGTGGATTGGATGCAGAACGAGATACAGGCTATTGCGTACATGTATTCTATGTCACGCAATTTCTGTAGCCCATGGCTACATCGTCACTTGCAAAGAATTCCTGACGTTCCTGGCTGCTATGTACGTACATATGCAAGAAATTATGTATCAGCCTGTGCAGGTTGAACAGCTGCAGAAGATAGGTTGGCCGGATGGATGACTACACCTTACAGAAACCTACAACGTCCTTATTGAACCAGAGTGCATGTTTGAATAGTGAGTCTGACATCCGCTATAATACTAGCGTCTTGTACACTAATAAACCACGTGATAAGGGTATGCGTTGCTTGGCCAATGCCTCCTAGACAAGTGGCAGCAATTATAAATGCGCATTAAGTGGTCAGCTCGACTGTCAAGTCCCGAAATCGAAGGAAATAGTTATCGGTATATCAAAACCGTCCACCATGGACAGCTTGAAGGTCCGCTCCTTCATGTTTCGTCCTCATCCGAAAGCTCCCGTGCCCTGATCTGCTTCCCTTTGGCTTTCATAGTTTTCTTCACCACCGTGATTGAGAGATCTGCATCGTGTTCATCGCCTTTTACGTCAACTTTACTGACCTTCGCTTTCTTCCCCTGCTTCGCTTTTCTTATAGCCGATCCTCCCTCACCCTTCACAGCCGTCTTAATAGTCTCCGTCAGCATTACCGTCGACGCTTCCAGTTCCGCTGTCGATGTTGACAATTTCCCCAGGATCTCAATCTCTTTTCCCCACACCTTAGTGGGTTTTTCGAAGCTGGGCGTCTCGAGGATCAAGGGGATGTTCTGCACTCGAGGGTCGGTGACGATGTGTTGAAAAGCAGAGAGACCAAGATATCCACTGGTAATGCAGTATGTCTAAGCGAGGCGAATGAAAGAAGAATAGAAGAGTAAGACGTACAGTCCAATATTCTCATGCCGGTCTTTGCTTGAGCTGAGCTCTGTCTTTGAGTCGTTGAGATGCATTCCTCGAAGGTATGAAAGCCCGACTATCGAGTCAAAATTGGACACTGCATAAATCAGTCAGCGTCAATCAAAAGTGCTGGTAGATCTCAGATGACGGGCGTACATGTAGCACTATGAAAGACGGTGTAAACTAACATGGTGGATATGATTATACTGAGACGACTCACTCCCAGGATTCCTTCGTTCGGATGTCATAACCCTGAATACAATTAGTTCATGGATGAATTCGTTAGTTATTTAAATGTATGTCCTCACTGCAGCAAAGGAATGGCCTGAATTTCGAGGAAAACAGATCAGAGGTTCGATACGGCTAGAGGCAAAGGGAGACGAAGACGTACATGTATCAATACACACCCCCACCCGCATCTTATCTTGTACCTTGGCGATGATACCTGCGAGATGCGAAAACTCTCCACCGATAATGTTACCTGCGCCCGCCTAATATAAAAAGTGTCAGGTTTAATGAGCACGGGTGGATTGGACAATGCTTTACGTGCCATATTTTCTAAAACCGTGATGATACAGATGGTCTCCTTGTGCGCTCGATTGATGCATTCAGCTATCAGGGAGAGTGAATGGGCTGTAGTGGTACCGCCTACGGTTGAGCCTGGACTAAAAGACGAGTAGATTAACGGCAGATCCCTACACACAAAGGATATGAAGACGCACTGGAAGTTGTACATTGTAAGCCCAAGCTGTTCGCACCGCTTCAGATCATCGAGGAAGCACTCGTAGGATTTCTCTCTCTTTTCGCTGTACATGAAATAGGATCAACGAAACTTGCATAGGAGAAGCAGTGGATGTAGCGCGTACTCGTCCGGGTTCCCTAGGTTGATCAGATAGCTTCCATGGGGCAGCACGACACTGCTCGTATACCCATATTCCCGCATACGCGATTTGAAAGTGCTCACAGATTCTGCATTGAGAGGCGGCGAAGACCACTTCCGCTGTGATTTGACGAAAAGAGCGAATGCGTTGGCGCTGGCATAGGTTAACACATAGGCGACAGTATCGGGAAGAATGATGTAACAGAACTTACCCAATTGCAACTGCATTTAAAACGGCATTTTCAACACCACCCGCAGCAGAAACATGGGCTCCGACTTTCCAAGGGCTCGAAATCCTTTCTAAGAAACTACTCGTGTCGATCTCCTTCTGCTTTACTCTTGACTCCCGTTTCTGGTTCGCTGACTGATCCCGGTTAATCGCCCCCCCAGCTGTTGAATGTCCTGAATCATAATGAGATATGAAGTAGAAATTATGACATTTGAGAGCGCTATCGTACCTCCCTGCATCATGTGTTTATCGAGTTTGACCCTTTTTGCTGGCGGTTCGAGGCTCGCCGAGACTTCGCTATTGCCTTGTGCAAGAGCACTTGATCTCCTGGTATTTACCATTATTTCAGCTGTGCTGCTGAGTCGGATGGTGTGTAGACTGAAGGGAATTAGCAGAGAATGTTTTGAACGAAAGCTTTTGAACATGGAACGTTCGTTCGACTGCTCGAGCCTGAAAACATTTGGACCCTGGGAGCATGGTGTGCCTTGAGAGGGATGCGGGGTAATAAATATGGGTAAATCCCGTGACAAATGTCGATCAGCAGAAAATCGGTGCAAGGATCGTCGTTTTGACCATAGCAGCCTAAAAGAGGCAACTAAGTTGATTCTAACGCTGGTTAGATCTGTCCAAAAGTGGAAGATTTTAGCTCATAAATCGCGGAGTAAGATATTTTTACGGGGTGTAATATGCGGTACGGTACGGTGAACAGCCCTACCTACTACCTACATATTGTAGAGAAGAGATTATGCCATGTGCATGGATTCAACGTTGAGCCACGCGTCAGGAATGGTTGATTAGGCGATCGCCAACCGAGTCTCCGACACTTTTCACCGTGTCTATACTGGTGGCTGGCGCTTTGCATCTCACTTTTCTCTCTGAGTCCAGCTTGGCCCAGCTTCAGCTTCCAGAGAGCCTTGACCGGCACCCGGGACTCCCGACTTATCTCCCTCCCTGGGATGGATTCTCAACTACTCTTCTCTGTGCGCCATTTAGGCGCCATTCAGTGGTTATCGCACCAATCCGTCCCGGCCTGAGAGCCTACCGACTCTCACCCCCTCCCAGGCGATAGAAGCCCAACTATAACTGCGGACCATACCCACCTACCGCTCTGAGCGATCCATTTGTCCAGGGAATGGAAGAACCCTGACCGTCATGTGGGTGAGCCGCCACAATCACCCCAAATCGCCACACCTTGTTCTTCCCCCTCCCAGCTGCAAATGACGAGCACGAAGCAGCCCGAGGCGGCAACACCCCCGCCCCGCCGCTTCCACCCCCGCTTTCAGGCGCTGCCCCAGGGCCCACCCAACACCCACTGCGCCGTCCTGCGCTCCAGCGAAGGCACCTGCTTCCGTGTCCCGGCCTTCACTCTGCGTAGCACCTCCGCCTTCTTCCGTAGGCTGTTGCCCCCCATGGCACCCAGCAGCACGCACCACAGCACCCCACCCCACGTAGAACCCACGATTGAGACCGACGAGCCCGACGCGGTGCTCGAGCGCGCGCTGCGCATGATCTGCGGACTCGAAACGCCGCCCTGGGCCTCCTTCGCCGAGCTCGAGGACGTGCTGCCCCTCCTCGAGAAATGGGAGGCCCCCGGCCCGCTCTCCACCATCCGCTACGCCATCACTGCTCCCCTCTTCCTGCAAGAACCTTTGCGCCTCTACGCCCTCGCGACGCGTCTCGGGTGGCGGGATGAAGCCCGGATCGCCTCAACGCACACCCTCGCACTCTCAATCTACGACACGGAGCACTGCGCGCAGCTCGAGCGGCTCGCAGCGAAGGATCTGCTGGTGCTCTTTGCGTTCCACCGACGGAGGAGGGACGAGTTCCGCGTGTATGTGGACAGCGTGGAGCGGTTCAGTGCGGGGAATTCGGAGGGGCCGACCTTCTGCAGACACTGCGGGGTGGAGGAGGTGCAGAACCACACGTGGCGCGAGCTGAAGGCGCGCATGTTCGAGGAGATGGACCGCCGGCCGCTGGGGGACACGATTGCCGACTTGGACATGGAGGAGTGGCCGGAGGCCGTGGCATGCTGGAATGCGAAGTGCAGAGGGACGGCATGCGGTGGGCTGATTTATGACAAGCTTCATACACTGCGTAATTTACGGGTGGGGATAGACGATCTGCCAGTCACGATATGAATGTAATGGAGATGTGATTTTACCCAGCTAGATAGGCACTTTGTAAGGATATCGCGCACGAGAATAAATTGCAGGTCAATAATAAATGCGCTGTCATTCCACGAACATATATAGACGACGTGAACAATCATCGTATCGTAAACAAGCGTAAAAAGTACACATTACAATCGTAAAGCGCGCATAAGACAGAAATCGAAGGGGTAGGTGAGGGGTAAACGCGGAGTGCCGAGATGGCTCGAAAGTAGAAAGGCATTAAAGGATACAATGGTATACGGCACTGGAGGCGTGAAGGACGACTGCGGCGGGATAGATAGAGATACAGTAGAACGTAGCAAGGGCAATGACGACGGAGATGTGCAGTGGGTTTACACATTAGACATGCTGTTCAGAAGTCCCGCACGGCCTGCTGGGCCAAGGCCGGTATCGTCACCAGCCTCGTTCTGCGCGATAGCACCAATGGTGGAGGGGCCAGCGCCGTTGTTCTGGTTTGCCAGTTGGCCGACGACGTCGCTCTGGAGCTGCATGGGCACGAAGATGACCTTGCTCCCAGCAGACTTGGCCATTTGTTGCACTACGCGCACGCGCACATGTCAGTCAGTATCCAGAAAAGAAATTGGCAGACGAAAAAAATACTCACAAGCCTCGAGCTGTCGGATCTGCATCGCAGCGGGCGAAGCAAGAATATCAGCCGCCTGCCTCATCAGTCTCGCCGAATCAACTTCCGCACGCGCCGCGATAACCTTCGACTCTCCAATCCTCTTCTGCTGCGCCGCGCTCGACAAAGACGCTGAAACCTCGGGGCTGAAGATGATGTCCTTGATAAGGATGCCCTCGATCGCGACACCCCACTTGTCCGCTACGTCCCCGACGATCTCTGCAATCTCGAATGCGATGGCCTCACGCTCCGTCACGACGCTCTGCACCGCGCGCGCGCCGACGACATGTCGCAGAGTCGTCTGTGCACGCTCAATGAGTGCCTGGCGCAAGTCCGTGATACCGAAGGCCGCACGGTAGGGGTTGCAAATTTGGAAATAGATAACAGAATCACTGCGCAGTACGGTGTGAGTATTCGGGTTTATTTAAAGATGCGGGATATAAATAGGGATGAACCACTGCACATACATTTCGACGTTGACGTTGTCCCGCGTGCTATTGTAAGGGGGAGATTAGAACCGGTACATGGAGTTCCGTTGCGTGAATGGGGGGTGCTTACATGACAGTCTGCCTGCCGATGGCGCTGATTTGGATTTTGACGTCCACTGTGCGCAGAGACTCAGTGCAGACGTTGATTTGGACCAGACCAGGGTCGACGGACTTGTAGAACTGTCCGAAGCGGGAGACGAGACCCACGGAACCTGGTTCCGAGAGAAATTTATTTGGTTTATTTCGAGGACGTAGATAGGAGACGAAAATACCTTGCTGGACGTTGCGGAAGGGGTTGGGGCACGGGCAGCAAGGGACTGCACCGCAAAGGCCAAGGACGGTACCCAGTCCTTGCAAGAGGGACCCGTAAAGGCCGTGTGTTACCTCTCCAGTTCCCAAATCCTGAGCATAGGATGGCTACAAGGTTCATGTTAGCAGCCTGCTCCCACGGGCGCGACACGGCCGTCCGCAACTTACCTGCATCTCGCTGCGCTTCAAGGGCTGCACAGTGATCATATGGCCTTTGTCGGCAACACGATCTCTCTTAGGTCCTGCAGGAAGTTCATCGGTCACTATGCACATACGAACGCGCTCAGCTCGCAGCCGAGTGTCTCATGGGAGCGGGGAACATACCATTGGGCGAGTGGTGGTCGACGACGTTGCCGTGCCCGCTGGAGCCGCTGGGGGAGTGTGCGCGTGCCTTGCTGTCGATGCCGTTGTAGGACATTGTTGCTAAGTCAAGGATGAGGAGGTTGACAAGAGTTTGACAAGAGAGCGTGTGTCTTATAAACAAAGTGGGAACGTCACAGGCAAACCCAAGATCCAGGCGCCTGCCATATCCAGCTTGCGCTATGTCCCTCGTTCCGCAGTTCTGCACAGCATCCCGCTCTGCCGACGGCGGCACAGAAGGTTCAGCCTCCGCGGCACTTGTTTCCCCACACCAGACTTGATTTGGTTCCTTCACTCTCGGTCTATTTTTGTCTTCTATATCTATTCTCTGCACGCCCTCGCTCCGATTGGGACCCAATCTGGTGTCGGTGAGATGTGAGGAGCGCAGCATCGAGGATTGCGCAGCATATCTTTTCTGCACCACCGACAATGGTGGACCTTGGGGATTTGGTGACTGGGCTATGCATTCCCTTGGAAGTGCTGAAGCTCCCAAGTGCTGTAAAAAGATGTCAAGTCCATATGTGAGTGTTGCGATTTCCTCGCTCTCGCTTGAACATTGGCTTCGACACTGCCTCGTGATCATCATCTACCGACCTTCTACGCAAAATCGAGTGCTCCGTATGTTCTGCGTTAGCATCTCAAAACTCGGAGGATGTTGGAGACTTGGAGAGTATATGACAATACACTTTCATCATAAACCACTGCAATCATATTCTAATGCTATCTGAGGAAGCAACGTAAAACAATTACAACAATGTTTTTACTGCGCAAGCGCGATTTTTGCCTCCAGCGCTCCTATGACATACAAAAAACCATGGTTCTCTGCATAGCGATCCGATCATATCCGTGGAATAGCAGAGGCTCAGCAGGCTTGCGCAGTTGATACACATCCGCGAGTGTTGTTGACCCATGACCTACAAGAGTTCATGAAGGAATCATTGCGCGGGATAACTCGGATGTGTCACACTGAGCGCTCCGAGATAAATTCTGCTGTGTGCCAATCCGCAGTTCTTAACAAAGTTCAACTTGCTTAAGGGAAAAACGCATGAGGATATCAGACAGATCACCGTAATACGCCGGGATTATGTAGATACGACGATAGCATGTGGATAATTGGAAGCTATAAATGCATTCAGCTTGGACAGTGCAGCTCATTCGGGACGACGTCCGAATAGGTGGCGAAATTTTAATTTTAACAGGCACAACGTCACGGCCAAATTCCGATAATGATCAACAAGCTACTAAGACTTTCTATTTTTCGTCATCACTGTCATCCATAATACTCCGTACACTGAGCAAAAGAATCATGCCCGGTACCAGATACTGGCTCCTGAAAGCCGAACCGGATTCGCGTATTGTCAAGGGCAAAGACGTCAAAGTGAGTTAAGACACTGCATATACTATCCCTCCTGTAATCCACGAAAAAACGCGTTGTCTTACCATGAAACGCGGCAGTTCAGTGTCGACGACTTTGAACACATCAAGACGTCGCCATGGGAGGGCGTGCGCAACTACGAGGCGAGGAACTTGATGAAAGAGATGCGATTGGGCGAAAAGGTGTGTAGGAGTTTTAGTTCGATGTATCTGGAGTTACTATGTATGCTTATGTGGCTTGAAGGCACTGTTTTACCATTCGAACTGCAAAACGCCAGGTACCCTTTCTCTATATCTAGTAGCTCTTTCAGAGCGTGCCTGAGTTGTGATTTATTTTCTAGGTATTGCTGGCTTTGCTGAGGTCAGAGAGCGTTCACATATGATCCTCTGACGTGTCCTGATCGCGTTGAAACTACCAGGTTGCCAAAGAGGCGTATCCTGACTGTAGGTCTTCATGTTCGATGAATACGATCTCTCACTCTGAACAGACATTTTATAGTCACTGCATGGGACTCGCGAGTGCTTATCACTAATCAAAAAGTATAACCATCTAACATCGTCCTAATAACAGCTCACATCCGTACTATGACGCCGTATGCCCCCCGCTCTGCATCTATCCCTTCATATAACTCATGATAGCCCCAGAAGTCCGACGAATCGAATCCCAAATGGTATATGGTCGATCTTACATTCACCTCCAGAGCACAACACTTCGTACCGCTAGCACTTCTCAAGCTCATAGCAGACAGCCCTGACGCTCCAGATGAGATATTATATATTGGCGATGAAGGCGTGAAAGCTATCAAAAGTACCTCTTTTTTCTACGCGCTATTAAAGCATGTATCTGATTTACTGACTAATCAGGTATGGATCTCGTAACACGAGGGAGACTAAGCGTACAACGTGTGGACGAGAAAGCGTGGAATGCGATACAATTATTGGCGGAGAAGGGGGGCTGGGAGGAGCTGGATACGAAGCCTAAGAAAGGCCGCGCTTCGGGAGCGAAAGCTGCAGCAGGAGGAACGGCAAAAGCAAAGGCACCTCGAAAGGCGAAGAAAGTGGAAAAGGTGGAGGAGGGGGAGGAGGGGGAGGATGAGGAGGAGGAGGATGAAGAGGAAGCCGAAGACGCGGAGGTAAAACCAAAACCTACAAAGGCAAAATCGACATCGAAACCGGCGATGGTATCATCGCGAAAGCGCAAGTCAAGAGACTCAGATGCTGCATATGAAGTTGAACCTCCACGACGGTCCACACGCGCCAGGAAATAAATCTTCCAGTCCATTGTACAGTATTGCTCCGTATATATTCTTGCTAGGTGAGCCACGCTTTGCCCCGCCTTCCATATATAACTCAAATTATTGCAGTATACCATATTATAGACTGTACTAAAATTATATGCGGTCTTGGTACGTTCTATAAGCTAATAAATAGTCCAATTTGGGAACCAATGATAACAAGCCCCCAAGACCTTGCTCGAGGAACACACGCAGGCCCCTCAAAGTTGGCCATACATATCTTGGAAATACGGAATATCGGACATGATTTCACTCTTGTTCGAGGTTACGACGGGCTTGGTGAACGCGGTGGGTATCGGGCCCTTCCCGAAGAAAGTAGCGATTGTGACGATGCGGGAAGTGACTGGTTCATCTGGACTAGTGGTTTCAAAAGCCTGAGAGTTGAAGGGCAGTAGTTCGACGGTATACTGCGAGCACAGGTAAGCCCTCGAAACGCGCTGAAAGGGTGTATTACCACTCACTTCGACTCGGAACGCAGCAAAATTGCAAGACGGCTGTAAATCCCGCGACAGATGGATCTCGCCCTCCAAACGGCGCTCATACGGTTCTTGCGGGACATCCTTCGGAGGCACCCACCACACGGCCTGTTCGACCTGCTCGACCTGGTCTTTAGGGCCCATGAGCCGCTTGGGATCCTCGTAGAACTTGACACAACGCGTTAGGCGGACGTTGACTGTGCTTGGGACACAGAGAAGATCGAGGGCTTCGGAGTCATGGCTGGCGATGGTGATGTAGCAGGGCAACACGGTGCCTCGGGTGTAGGAGAGCTGTCGTGAGAGCGTTAGGGCGGAATCTCGAGATCAAAGGAGATGGAGACATACAGGGTTCGCAAGGGAGAGCTTATGAGCGACATCATTGGTAACTGAATCGTTTGTCTTCAATGTGTGAATGCGAACTCACTGTACACTCTATCTGCGCTTCTCGCCTATCTAACAGCTTCCCACGCATAACAGCCGGCTCAAGTGCAGTCCATCCTCGCGGGTCAGCTATAGGGCTTGGAAGCACGCAGTTCTCCTGGTATGCAAGTTGTCTGCCTAAGGATGGCGGGTCGGGCGTAATCTGCGGGACGTACACGACCTTTGCTATCAACCTAGCAAAGAATTAACAATTCTGAAACCATATTCGGTTTTGCGCACTCACTCGTGGCCAGAGCGCAGCGCCCCACTGCGCGTAAGCTGCAGCGTCAAATCATACTGGATCGCTGCTATAATATTCTTCTCGACGAACGTCTGCGGCGTCGGGAACCACTGCGCCGCACGTCCCGGGCGGCTGCCGGATAGATCAACTTCTGTCGGGAATGGGAAGGAGAACGGCCAGGTGTAGTTCCCTTGTAACTTTCCGTCGAACTTTTTGCTATCGTTTGAGGGGGCACAGTCATTTCTGGGGTCCCCGAGAACTTTAGACCAGACGATGATGGTGTAGTCGAGGAATACGTATGAGCCTCCCTCCCAAGCTCGTGTGATCATACGGCCTTTCAGCTGTGGCATAGGTGAGTGTGGTTCCGTTTATTGCATGGGCTCCACGAACTCACCGAAAGCGATATAGATTGCACATTCTGCGGGCTATCCAAACTCAGATCCACAGACCCCGTTATATTTTCACCTCCAAACACTCTGGGCGACTTCAACCCAGCACTCGCGATCGACGGCCGGCTAAACACCCTCAGCGTTGCCCACGGCGGGGTGCTCTTCCCTCCGCCTTTAAGATGAAACTGGTGTTCAGTTCTGCGTGAATTTTGCGAAGACCCAGACGCGGCGGAGGTGGGAGGCGTCATGGGCGTCCTTGGTGTCATGGGCATCCTTGGGGTCATAGGGGCGTCGTACATAATCGAATACCGCGGGGGATGGTGCGCGTCCTCCTCCTCCGCCAGGGACCACTGATTCCCCGTGGAATCGCCTGCATCCCTATCGTCCTCGTACGCGGAATATGGGGGAAGCGCGCTTGCAATCGATGGCGCAAACGAGAGTCGCTGTGCCCACGCGCGCTGGCGGGACGTGCTTGCGCCTGACGACGAGGACTCTTGAAGGTCGTCTGAACTTAACGCGGTGAATGGTGAGGACGAGCTGGATGATGATGGGAACGTCGGCATGCTGTACACGACTCGAAAGGTAAAAAGTGCGATGTGGGCGACAACGATATGGATGGTGATAAATATAACCCCGACCGCAAGTACTTAATTTATGCTAGGCGCCCAAGTGAGGGCACAGCTCGCGTCGAGCTTTTATTGTCTGATCAAGACTAGCGCGAGCTTGGCAGTACGTGCGCGATAATTGTCCCAGTGGGCATCACCACGCCCAACTTGACGTGCAGTATCCAATGTCCATTGCGGGACACAATAGAGAGAGACAGCAACATCAATCTGGTGGTCAAGGTCCCGACATAGATGATGGGGTGTTTTAAAGTCTTTGTGGGCTGCTCAGGATCGCTCTACGTACGTGACACGCTTTGCAATTCCAATTTCACTGTGCTTGGGTGTGACCATCTTGACTGTTGCGCTTGCCTATGAAATATCTCTACTTCTGCTCGGGCAGCGGGCTCGATGTTCGATGTTTCAACGCTCTACTCGGGCTGCAACCAGGGGCAAGATGGTTCTATGACGAACATTCTGCACATTTAATCAGGTGCGCGCGCGCACAATTCAGCTATTTGCACGCACAATCAAAGTATCTCGAGCGCACAAACCGAGATGTTTGCGCGCATAATCGGAGTTATCGGGTGCGCACAATCCACAATTCAACTTTGTCCAATACTTCTCAAAGTTCTCTAATTCATAACTTAATAACAAGTCTGTTGCATCACACGAGTAATGACGAAAAGAGTGTTGAATCCTGATGCGATTGTAATAGCACTTCCGAAAAGTGTGATCACACGGCAAATAGTGCGACAGCTTAAAGGGAAAGGTGTGATCGAGCTCCTGAGAGTGTGATGTTACAATTTAGAGAGTATGATTAAATCTGAAAAAATGTGATTCAATTTCGAAAGTGCGATTCAAGGAAACAGTAAAATGCAATTTAGATTGCCAGTCTGCGTTCCGGCCCGCCATAATGAGCCACTTTCACGATTGGATATACTACTAATTGATAATGACCATAGACTCTGTTGCGTCGTTAAACGGCCCGGAATCACACTTTTCTTCTGCATCGCCCCCTCCTCTCGACGTCGCACGTTCCTGGCTGCATCACACTCTCAGTAGATATTAATGTAATAGCACTAACACTTTATTACCAGTATATACTCGTTTGTAAATAATAGATAGTATTATGTCCGGAACTAGCATATACCCATGTTCCACTTATTAAACATGTACTACCATCACGCTCATTTTTTGATAACGAATTTTTATTATGATTTTTTTCCCGCCGCATCCCTTCCCAACCGGAAAAACCTCCTCAGCCGTTTTAAAAAAGCTCTCATTCGCGAGTTGGATGTTCTCGTTACCATGATGTAATGAGGATCAGCAGTAGCTTCATTTTCATCGGATCTCCCTTCAACCTCAGAAGGTACTTCCAGCCGCTGCCAGTTTAGCTTGTCTCGTGCCTTCCATTCCCATCTTCCATTTGTCTGACCACATCTCTGAATATAGGAGTTAAAACAGGGTCACCTGTAAATCGGGTATTTACCTGAAGATAATGTTTAATCTCTTTATGTAATTCGATTAAATCCATAGTATTTCCTCCAGTAAACGATATCTTCCTTGGAATATCCATATGGCTGATAAGATAACTTTCAAGCCCCTTTGACGGTAAAGCATTTATAAGCAATTTCTCGATTCTCGGGATTGCATGTCTGGGATCTCTATCACTGCAGGGATGTCTCCGATTAACATGAAATATTCATAGCTATCATGATTGATTGCTCACTTTAACATGACGTTAGGGTCTTCGAAGACATATTTGATGACTTGCAAAGCCGAGTACGAGTAGGTCTCATCTCCGATGCAATAAGTCTTTGATCTTGAAGGGTCCCGAAGAAAATATGACAACCACTCTAGGTAATCCTCTGAGCAACCGACTGAAAGTCCCAGACCGTAGTCAGAATCGGCTTCCAGATATCGTCGCGACATGTCTTTATCCATTCCACACATGGCACCAAAATCAAGGCGAGGAGTATGAAAGCCATCGCTGAGAGAAGTAGCCACTGCAAGATATAGAGGCATAGAAGAATTTATTGCATAATTGGCAAGCAAGTCAAGATGACGTTTTTCGAGCGCAGTCCGCAACTTTAGTGAAATCTGCAAGATATTAGGATCTTCGGAAGCCTATCGATGACACGATGAGAAGTAGACTTCTAAAAATATATTAATGTACTCACCAAGCGGTCCAGTCTAGACAATGTAGAAACTGCTTCTGTCTCGATTATATACGTAAATTGTGCATGTTTTATGCGCGACCGAATGCGAGTGGAAGCAGAGACGATAACTTTGAAAAATTTTGCAGGATTCATTGAAAGATCCTCGAGGAGATCCATCTTTGGGGATGATCGAGAGCAATGATAAAATATATGAGATGAAGCATATTCATAAACACCGTTCGCGGTAGCTATAATTAACTCAATATAATCCATATTAACATCTTAAATTGTTTATTAGGATTGCTTACGTTGCATCTGTTTCCATGCTCTCAAACAGCACCGTGCTAGATTCGCATGAACTTCACCCTCGTCCAAGTAAAAATTGCAAGAGCGGGACCGTTCTTGTAGGTAATCGCCAAATGATGCGTGATACATACGTATCGCCTTTGTATCAGTATGATGAGGGACGCCCAGAATTGAATGCAGGTCTGACAACAAAGGACAAGTCTCGCCTTCGAATCCGAGAAGTTCGTCGATAATTTTTGGTGACTTCAGATTGTACGGGTCTAGGATAATTCTGGGATCATCTGATAGGAAGAGCAATGCGCCGAGGATACACGATGTCCGTTCGAAATTTTCCACCGTGCAAAGAATGAGTGTGTACAAAGCATCCAGCTGTGCGAAGGGAGTATCTTTTCCCCGCGGAACAATGCCGAGGATAATATCCAAGCGCTTGGTAGGAAGATGTCGAGGATCGGCGATATAATTCATGGCAACTGACGCGTAGATGAACTGTCCTGAAGACCTTTGAACAAGAGAAGCGATTGTCGTGTCGGAAGGCCATTCTTCAGGAAATGGCCTTGAGAAATGCTGTTGCTGTATCTCGACGAATTTACTTCGTATGAAGACTTCAATGTCCGCGTCCGGGTTGAAAGAGTCATCTAAAGCGAGCCGGAGAGTATGTCTGCTGATCTCGTCAACATTGAAGGCCTCTCGAATTTCTTGCTCCGGTCGACTCGTAACCAGGAAACGTATCGGAAGCATCTCCTTGATAAAGACCATAGATATCGCTTCCAAGATCCCACGTTGTACCCTGGGATTATTACATTCGTCCAGTCCATCGATGATGACGAGTTGTGGGCTTTGATTTGGCTCAACATCATCCGACGCCAAAAGGCTGAGGAGTGGCTCAATAATGAGAACTTTTATTTGCACCTTTAACGAGCGTGAAAATATCAAAAAATCCTTCTGAATAGCATTGTTGACTAATGAACGGAGGGCTGGAATAGACAGTGCTAGCTGATACACAATCGCTGAGATCAGCTGTGCCTCAGTGTTCCTTCCAGTTGCAGTACGTGAAAAGAAGAAGGTGGCTGCTAATGTTCCTTTGGCTTCACAGAGCTCTGCGCAGGTCTGAGCAATGGCCGACTTTCCCGCTCCAGCTGGTCCATAAAGCCACATAACGCCGGATTTATGATTATGATCTTCAGCCCAGCTCATTATGTTGTTTAGAACTGCTTTTCGGGTGTCTGGATGACATTTTGGTGGGTCAAACCGTTCCCCAGAATTGTGAAAAGCACCAGGTACTATCGACGCCTGTAAGTGCTCAAAACCTATTCATATGATCAGTATCTCTGCTCGGAGCACATTGAATTTCCATACGCACCCGCGTTGAGCCTTTTCTCGGGATCTCTTTCACCTTCAACCCTAATATCCCATTGATTCAAAGAATTGATAACAAAGCCGTGGGCCCTATTAAACGCCATAATATAAATTACTCTGGTTGCTGAGGATAAAATACAGCGGTTTAGAGCGACGGAGACTAACTGAAGAGGAAGCTTGAACCAGAACGAGAGCGAGAACGCCCAGCTTATGAAGCTTTTGCATTAGACGCTCAGATGTCAACATTGTATTGTTATCGCATATGCTATCACTTTGGTGGTTTCAAGATCAAAATGACCTTTAAATATATTTGTGAGCGTAGAACGTAGGTTTCTGCGCGCAGAATGCCGGCGCGCACCGTCAAACTTTGATTATTTGTGCGCAAATCGATTAAATGTGCACTTTGCCCGTCATGCAGTTCGACCCGAGATAAACTGTGTGAAACAACTGAAGAAATCGAAGACAGTTGTTCAATTACCACACTGGTGTTTTTGAACGGCGCATGTCTTCCAATATCTGTTCTAGTTCGAGTGTGAAAGACACCATGTAATACAAAAAAGACCTAGTTAAAGCACATACATATTGTAAAGTGTAAGATGATGGCAGATAGGAATAAAAAATGTAAAAAAAAAAATGATGGACCGGCGTTCCGGTCTGTATAGTGGTAAAGGAGGGGTATGTAAGTAAGTGTAGCAACATGTAGGAAAGAGAAAGTGTACATTATCGTGAAAGTCATGAAAGCAAGAATGGAGGAACTTAACCCTCCCAATAAAATCAAACTGCCCACTCATCCAGCCCCGGGCCGCCCGCACTCATCCTGCCTCCCCAACTTCTGCTCATCCGGTCCTCCATCTTTTCCTCATGTCGCGCAATGCTCATGCCCACCCCCGCGCTGCCCAGCCACCCGGTCCACCATCCCCCACTCCCCTCCGTCCCCGAACCATCGCTGCCCCGTCCTTTGCCTTTGCCTGCCCCAGCCCCGCGCTTGCGCCGGTTCTTCTTTTCTTTGAATTTAGACGGGGTGCCTTCTGGACGGGAAGAGGCGTAGGACTCGGGCAGCTCGGCGAAGGAGATGCGTTTGGGGGTGGAGAGGCCTGAGCTGGGGGTTGCGCTCCCTCCTCTTCCAAGGGCCTTGACGGAGACTGTGAGGAGGTCGGGGATGCTGAGCAGGGACGGGACGGCGGAGGGAGACGGAGTGCTAGGGGAGGGCAGGGGACTGGTGTTATTCGGCGACGGGCGTTTCATTGCTGACTGCCGCGGGGGAGAGGGCGGGCGCGTGGAGGAGGAGTGCGTGCCCTTCGTGAAGAGCCGCGAGATGGAGGCGGTGGCGGTGGATGTGCCCGCTGCGGGGAGGGGTGCGGGGGTGCGCGGCATGAACGCGGGTGTGCGGGGGCGTTTGGACGGGGATGCGGCCCCGGGGAGGAGGGAGGAGGAGGACGGCTGCTCGTCGAGGATTTTGCGGAGGGACACGATGGTGCGTTTCGCGACGCAACTGTCGGAGGAGGAGGATTCTTCGAGCGGCGGGGTGAGCCGCTGGTGTGCGCCCATCGCGTGTGCGGGGGGAGAGATGCCCCGCCTGGGTGTTCGTGAGCGCGAGGTGCGGGAGGTGCCTCCCGAGCTGTCGGAGCGGTACGTCCGCTCGGGGGACTTATGTGAGTGTGATTGGACGCTAGTGCCCTCGGTGCTGCTGCCAGCACTGGACCCGCGCCGTCGCATGAACGACGAGGTGAAGGATGTGGAGGGCGTGGTGGTGCCGGAGGACCCCGTGCGGTACACGAAGGACGAAAGCATGTTGTACGCAGCAGTTGAGGGCTCGATAGGTTTATCTGTCAGCGTTGGGGGGAGCGCAACGGGAGGGGCGGAGGAGTGCAGGCTGAGGGTGGACGCGGAGGCGGCGTCAGCGAGGGGGCGCCATTCTGGCGTTAAGTGCGTGGAGGGGGGCGCGCGCAAGCCGAGGGTGGAGGGGAGCACGAGGGAGGAAGAGTCTTGTGTGGACGCGACGTACTGGGTTAGTGCGCGTGGCGGGGGTGCAATCAGGTCGGAGCGGCCCTGCGAGGAGAGATGCAGGCGCGGCACGATGGGATCCGACGCCTGGCGCAGATCCAGGGACGGGGGCCTCCTCAACCTCCTCCTACTCAGCGGTGAGCTCGCTGACGGCAAGCTGCTGCTTATACTTCCTGTGCTGATCTTTCTACTTCTCGCCTCGTCACCAAAGAGCCCTTCTACATTCTCGCTGATCTCCGCGAGATCGTCCGCCCAGCTCTGCTGCGTATCCCAGTTATTCCGGATGCGCGAAGAGAGGATCTGCGCGCGCGCTTCGAGGGTGCGCTCTGCTGGCGAGTCGTTGCCGAGGATCGTGGTGAGGCTCGTCTGTGTGGATATGGATGACTGGAGGAGGGTGTTGGACATCTCTAGTGCGTGCACGCTGCGCTCGAGGAGCGAGTCAAGGTACGGGTCGCTACTGCTGCTGCTCTGTGCTGACTGTCTACGTCTATGGGTGGGAAATCTTTGCTTGCCCCGGCGCGGGGAGGACGGTGTGCGCGGGGAATGGCGGGGGGAGTTGGACGCCGATATGGGTGACAAAAGGAGGGCGGGGGCACCGCTCTCGGTGTCGGTGTCCTCGTCAGCCTCTTCCGCGCTGTCTGGATAATCCGGGGGCCTGTCCGACGGGACGGGGTCGTCGTCACGCGGGTTCCACGGTGTGGAGGCGTATTCTGGAAGGGTTGCGGTGGTGTCTGAGGAGAGACGGAGGGCGGAGACACGCTTGCGGTGGGTGCGGCGCGGGCTGGAGAGGGAGTTCATGGTGGTGGAGGTATTAGGACTGTATATAGCTCAGGGCACGGGGCGCTTATGCGCCGTCGAGAAGGAACAGTCGAGTCACTCGAACAGCGCAGCCGGTACGATGGATAGATAGTTGAAGAAAATAGATGGGGTCAAGTGCATTTCGCACCGCATGGGTCCTTGCTGAGCTGACTAAGGCACCGGTCCGGTAGGTATCATTCATCCCGCACATTGTTCGCATCGACAAAGCAAACACATCGTATAGCAGGCACATCGTCCAACCCAAGGAAGAACCAACGGAATAACTATATGTACACGAAAAGAATTGGATATCAATACCGGTCTATATAGGCATCATAAGAATCACGGAGAATTGCACGTAACTACTGCGGAAAGTAAAGATAAGATAGCCATCTATGATATGTATACCCCAAATATCCATTAGGTCTGTGCTTCCACTCGCAGCGGCACGGATAGGAAGTCATCGAATGGGCCAGCGGCTTTCTCCAGGTACGTCTGCAGCAAGAGTCCGTACGCAATGAGAATCGGCGAGTAGAACGATGGCGTGGTCCATAAGAAGAAACGCCCGTATTGCGACCCGGTCTTCTCGTAGTCACCTATGACAGATACCCGTGAGTCACGCACGTTCTCCCTCGATGTTGATAGAGATGTGGGGAAGGGAAACCAACCTTCCAATGCTTTGCGCAAGTCGAGCCACGTCTGCGTCACGTCCGTGATGATGGCCGTCACTTCCCATCGTACGGCCTGCACGACCGGGGCAAACATTCTCTCAGGACACGCCATCCATGGAAAAAACGGCGAAGAACGCACCTCCATCATATGCTCGGGCTGGTTGACGGTCCACACCATCAGATTCTTCCCAGCCGCTTTACATTCCGCCCTGAACCTATGCAATAAAGAGCCATTGGGGATAAGTATCAATCAGTCAACAGCACCACGGCGCCAAACACGCACTTCTGCCCATCCGCGGTCGTCAGCGACCCAAACGCCATAGAGAACGCATCGCAGTCATTCCAGAAGTATTTCCTTACTACACTCGGGCTGTTCCCGATGTACGACCGGCGGCAGTACGGCACCTTCGCCTTCGCGGCCACGAGGAAGCGCGGGTGCCACAGACCCAGGAGGATGCGCGGCGCGAGCTTTGTTTCCCAATCGGGCTGCGCGCTAATGACGGCATGCATGAGCCCGAAGAGGCGCTCCGGGTCGTTTTGCACTTTGACGTCAACGTCGAATTTGACGTGTTGGTTTTCAGGCTGGTGAGGGGGAAGGGGATAAGCTCGTCATCGTGTACGTACGGTGTTTGAGGGAGGAGCGTACCAGCATGAGCAGTGCTACTGTCTCGGCAAATGTAGGAATGGACTGCTTGGGCTCCTTGATCGTCCGGACGTGCTCCATCCCGTCCGCGCCATACCAATTGCGCTCCTTGATCTGGCCTGCAAGTATTATCAGCACTTCACACTACACCCGTCCCTCTCCCCACGTAACCCAGCCCAACACGCACCTGTCGAGTCCGTCGTCCGGCCCAACGCTACCACCACCAGCACCCTTATCAGCACCCCGTACATGCAAGGTACACACAAACCACTCACCCGGATCATGGAACATAACCACGACATTATCCTTCGACACGTGGACGTCTGGCAGCGGGGTGGTTACGCGCTTACGGGGGAACGCCGCAACAGAGGCGAAAGGAAGTAAATACCGCTCTCGATGCCCTCTGCGCCATCCCGCATGGCGGCTTCGAAGCTGGCGAGGGTGTTCTCGGGGAAACGGGAGGATGCCTACGGGTGCGGGGAGGGAATAGTCAGCCGCTGAGAAGGAGTTCCGCCCGTCGGGCAGCACGCCAAGAGACTTACTCCGCGATGACCCCAGCACTCTGTAGCGGGGCGGGATTGCTATTAGTGGGATACGTTGTATAGCATGGGCAGGGAGCGGAACGTACCGGGAAGTGCACGGGGTTTAGACTGGGTCATGGTGTAAGAGGATAAGAGAAGCGGATGAAAGTCGAGTAACAAAAAGTTAAACACGGAGTCTGAGAAGGGGTTAAAAACAGCGTGCTTGGACCGTGCGGGGGGGCAGGGGCAGGGAGGGGATATAGGTAATCCTAAAGCAGAACTAAACCCCGTCCAGGTGGAACGTTTGTTCGAATCCGACCTTTGAATATGTATTTCGAACTGAAACCGAACGTAAAAAAAAAAAAGCGGTTGAGAAGCGAGCGTGAGGTCCCCGCAGTGGGAACCTTATTAGTCAAATTGACAGCCTTCTTATGGCATCACCAGGGTCGAAAGATCAGGTGCGAAATCGAGTCGTTTGGAGTTTCCAGGACGGGGGAACCTTCAAATTTTCTTGCCAGTGCGCGACCAGGAGGAGTAAAAGCTGGAGTGAAGTGGGTGCGTTACCCCGCAAACGTGCATGATCGAAAATAGCTCTCGTAACAGGGATGCCGATGATCATCCTGACGTGTACCGTGCCGCCGCGGTGCTGGGCGGATTTTTTGGCGTCGGCACATTCCTACTGGCTGCCGGGGGTGTACGGAGAGCAAAAGGCATATTTACATCGTCGAATGGCAAGGCGCACATGGGTTACGCTATCTAGTTTAAAAAATAGTGATACGGGAATTCGCGTTTCCTTGGAAAGGACCGGGGTACCAGCGTGCTTTGGAATCAACTGCCAGGGGGAGAAACCGCCAACAGAAGAGATAAGGAACGGGATGTGATGAGTAACCGTAAACGCGATCATGGAAGGTTCGTGGAGGATAAATTTAACGCGCCAGTGCGCGTTGTCGCGCCCACCAGTCTGCGGGTACTGATAAGCTCGTATACTTTGTCCACGGGAACGTTGGGTGCGCGTTGTGAGGATCGCATGATTTGGTGGCAAGGCTACTTATTTTTCCAAGCAGATACCCAGTGACCCAACCCCAACGCGTACGTCCTACATAGCAACTAAATATTACCTCCAATGTTAACGTACTTTTGTAGGTACAGTGATCTCGAAAACGTAATCGAGCTCCGAAACAAAGCGGGAAAAAAAAATCTCTGTATCTATCAATATACTAGTCTCTCCCTTGTAATATCGTGCTATAAGATGTACGAGTTTATTAAAACTGCTCCTCCGCGCGCGTGGCGCAGCATCCCACCTCCAGCTACTGATAAGGACCCGACATGCAGGACGTCCTAAAAGGACCCACCTACGGGGGCCGACCAACGAGGACCATCCCTTCGTCCTCCTCCGTCGACGTCTCCGTCCCGTTCTCGCTGTTCGAGCTCGGCGCTGAGGCGGAGGCGCGGGACGTGCGGCCCGACGCATCTGCCTCTGCTTCGAGGATGGCCTCGGGGAGCGGGGAGGCGGTGGTGATTTCAACTGGTGGGGCAGGCTTGCTGGAGGTGCCGGAGGTGGTGTCGGAGGTGGTGTCGGAGGTGGTGTTGGAAGCGGAGGAGTCTTTGGGGACCATGTCGTGCAGAGCGGCGAGCATCTGGTCGCGTACTTGTGCTATGAGGGCGGGGACTTCGGCAGGGGTGAGCCCTTCTGTTGAGATAGGGGGGAGGACTGGGTGGGTATTATCAGCATTTATGTCCAGGAAACAAACAAGAATGAAAGAGGGAAAGAGGAAGGAGGAAAAGACACATACCGCGGACTTTAATGGTGCCAGTATCAAACACGCCCTTATGATACTTCCTCCAATAATTCTCAGTCACAATCGGGATAATCGGGATGCCTGCATTGATCGCCAGGTGGAAGCCGCCCTTTTTCAAGGGCAGCATCTCGGGTTGGGGAGAACTATGGCGCGTGCCCTCGGGGAAGATCCACATCGAGAGGCGGCGGCGACGCATAGTCTCGCCTGCGGCCTCGAGGGAGCGCACAGCGCGCGCGTTGTTCCCGCGGTCGACGAAGAGCGAGCCGGCCATGGTCATGAAGGGCCCAAGGGGCGTGTATTGGATGGACTTTTTAGCCATTATGGAGGTTTGCTTCGGCATTAGTCTGCGGTGTTGGGATCAGAATACGATGTGTGAAAGGAGAGGGAGAAAGGAGGCGGGGGGCGCACTCACCTGCCCACGATAAGTACATCCAGCTCGCTCTGATGGTTCGCCATCAGCACGGCGGGGCGCGTGTCCAGGTGCTCCTCGCCCTCTACCTCGACCCCTACGCCGAGGAGCGTGCGTGTCGAATGGTAGAAGATGCGCGCGACAATGTAGCTGACGTCGAAGCGCCGCCCGATGAGGGACATGCCCGCGGCGGCGGCGATGCTGCATGTCGCGACGGTCGCGAGCGTGCCGAAGTATACGAATACGCGGACGTAGTATCGCCCCACCGGGGATGAGGCGGCGATGGAGCGGAGCAGGATGACGGGAAGGGAGAGGTACGCGAGCGGGCGCATGAGGGAGGAGAGAAAGGCCATGCTTGAAGTGAGGAGGTAGGAGGAGGAGGAGGTCGTCTAGTAGAATAGCCAAGAGCCCCAAAGAAAACGACGCACCCGACAGACAGCCGACGGGACTTATTGCGCAACGAGGAGAGACACCTGATTTTGGCCGTCTGCGCGAATCCGGCACGGGCGGACTCTCAATTGATCGCCGTCCGGCGAGCATACGCGTGTTGTTGCCGACAACGACAACGACAATCCACCATTCAGATGGCCACCGCTCCCCCGCCCGCCGCCCGTGGTACTGCTTTTCGCCGTACAGTATGCCCGCCTCGAATCTGAACGTAACTTCTAGGGAGGTCCGCCGCATCCAAGCCTCTCGTCGTCGGTGCATCTAAGCCCACCGTCTCCTCCAAGCCCCTCGCCGCGTCCACCGCTGCCTCCAGGGCGAAACAGGCATCCAACGCAAAGAGCGCATCGCTTGATGCGCGCCCCGCGCGAAACCCATCTGCCTCGTCCACGCTTGGGAAGCCCAAGGCCACACGGGCCCTTGCGGCGAGTGCTGATGCCAGGTCTAGAGCAGCCCCTGCCCTCCCCAAGCCCGCATCAGGCGAGAGCGTGAACGAGACGAAGCAGGCGGTAAGCTCTCCAACGCGATTTTGCGATGATGCTGGCTAACGTCCCTGAAGCCCACCCCGGCACTCAAACACACCCCCTCAGCACCCCTGCCCCCACCCATCGTCGAAGACCCCACCCCAGGACGCACCTCCGATCCGCTTCAGCTCGCCGCACAGGTCTACCCATGGATGTACATGACCTCCACACTCGAGGCGTGCTTCCAGTCCGCAGAGCAGACAGCGCAGGTACGAGTACATTTTACCCTCTTGTCTCCCTAGCAGTGGTCTATTGGCTTCTTGCATCTTCTGCCTGCCTTGTTTTGGTGTTCACTTTTACTTCTTTTCGGATCCGTACTCTCATTAGCGCGACCTCAACACGCGAGCAGAAGCTTTAGCAGACGAAGAAGCGGACATCGCGGACGCGAAAGTGCGCTTGGAGGCACAGCAGGGAATCGAGTTCTACGATGCACTTTCAGAGGACAGCGTGTGTGCTCCTTAACTGCCTTGCCTCGCACACAAGGATTAACTAAATGTGTCTTTATTTTTTAGTTCGAAAAAGACGCCCCAGCCCTGATGCAGCGCTTCCTCTCGCACGGGGACGCGTGCTCGCGCATCGAGGTCGAGGCGCTCGAGCTTGCGTCGAAGAGTTCGTGCGACCCGGAAGAAGAGGAGCCCTTGCAGGCGTATTGGGACATGCTGGATGAGCTCGGTGCGTCTTATTCAGTTGTTGGCCGTTTGTATCTACATCTTGCTTACTAGCTGTTGGCATTGCAGATGAGCTACAGGTACAAGCTTCTACGCTCGAAGAGTCCCTTGTCGCTCTTACATCCACACCCCCAATCCCCGATGCCGAGCCAGCATCAACACAACCACTACCCCCCTCGGATCCCTCGGACCCCCCTAACACCAACCCCGCCTCCGCCCCCGCTGCCGAATCCACCGCGGCCCGCACACAGATCCTCTCCGTGTTCACCGCCTGCCTCCCCGTTCTCCGCGCACGCATCGCCAACCTCAGTATGGCGCAGGAGCTCGTCGACAGCGCACAGGAGAACTTGAGTATCAGTTTACGGATGGAGAGTCTGGGGCTGGAGTGAAGAGGGGGTCCGTCCCCGATACTTAGGCGCGAGTGAGCACCCCTAGTTTATCGTTTTTTGTTTTTTGGATCGGATTGGACGTATAATACCCCTCCGTCATATACCCACTTGTATCCTATACCATTGCTAACTATGCAATTTCTTTCGATTCCACGCAGGAGTACAGCGACGTGCCAGGCGACCTGGCCTAGTGGCATCCTACTCTGCTTTTACTCCTTGTATGCTGTACCACTGCTGATTGTTAAATTTCTGTCGATTTCACGTAGGAATCGATCCCGCCACCGTGCAGGGTCTGAAGTGAAAATTCGCTAGTCCACCTAGCTAGTGACCAAGTTTCTCACTTTATCACTGTCTACCCTTTAACATGGCTATTCATGAAATTGCTTTACGAATGTCATCCAGGAATAATCGATCCATTCATGACGCAGGATCTGAATTGAAAACTAGCCAGTCGATCTTTCGTCCAATGGCATGATATGCCGTTGCATTTATTCCTTACATACCCTACATCGTGTCAACCGATCATAAAATTCCTTTCTGACATCCAGGAATACTCGATCCACCCATCGTGCAGGGTCTGAATGAAAAAAATCGCGAACCTACATACTCGGTCCAATAACGACTAGTAGCTCCTGCACTATATGGCTTTCTCTACTGGCACTAGTCACTCTTGGGGAATAGAATATGTACCTTCTACTTGGTTCTCAAGGTCCATATAGGTTTACATGCATGCCTTACACCCTATGTACATCTTCATTGATTTTACGAAATTTCTCTCGACTTCACACAGGAAATCACCACACTCATTACCCACCTACCACCTACCATGCAGGACCCGAAAGCGACACATTCGACCAGAGAAATTGAAAAAAAAATCAGTAAAACGCGCACACCAGACCACTCCTTGAATCATCTGATTGCCGATGACCGAACCGTAGAGACAAAAAGTTAACACTCCCAGAATAGCTAAAGATAAGATCCTAATGCAACGCTTAACTTGAATGCGAACTTTACGGCCTTTCACTCAATTGTCTTTCCTCTCTGTATCCATGTAGGTCCACAATTGTCTTTCCCCTCTTTGATGTTCACAATTGTTTTTTTCACCTCTCCGGGTGGATAATGCCAATGTAGGTGTTTGAGGTCACTTGAGCATGTGCACTGATTGGTGTACAAACAATAACGACTCCTTGCTCATTCATCCCAACGACTCCTGGGTTTGACGGGACATGGAGAAGTAAGCATCCGTAAAACCCGTACGTAAGTGTGCTGCTGTTGTAAGTTCGGCCGGATGCTACAGCAGATCATCATCAGCCTAGTGGCTGAGATGCATATAAACGTTGGGGTGGCGAAGGACGAGTTGTCTACAGCTTGCTCTCGGTGTAGTGCAACTCCTTGGTTCTTTCCTTTCTTCCTTTTTTCCCGTTCTTTTCCTTTCGTTGTTTTTCTTTCGCCTATTTGTCCAAGTTTATCCCGAGGATTCGGCTCGAAACATGTCACGGTCTGAGAGAAACAGTAGGCGCGCCAGCGCCAACTACCAGCAGCAGCAGCAGCACCCTCTCCCGCTTTACACCCGGAACGTGCCCCCGCCCCCCTTCAATATTGGTCTTTCATCCACCAGCGCCATTCCGCCACTGCACAGCATACCCGCTTCTGGCACGAGCTCTTTCCCCAGCAGCACTGCCGAGCACCTCCCGCGGTACTCATCCGTGTTCACCTCGCATCCCGGGCCACAGGGTCACCGCACGCGCTCCGCCGCGCAGACGGAGCACCTTTTCCAGCTCAAATCCAAATCCGGTAAGGCGTGGGCAACGCTGAAGGTGTTCAGCCGCGCAGGGGCGGCACAGAGCGCGCCACGATTTCATGGAGGTGATTTGGTTGCTGGGTTTGTGGAGCTGAAGCTGGATAGCCCGCAGGGGATACATGAGATTAAGCTTTCGGTGTGTTCTGTGCCTTTCGATACTTCCTGTGCGGTACTCACGTTTTACTGGTTCAGCTCCGAGGCAAAATAACTACCTCCCGACATGGCGACACATACCATACCTTTCTTGATTACCCGCTCATCGTCTGGTCCAAGACGTCCGGCGACCCACGTACGCAACCCTTGGTGGGGAAGAATTTCAACGGCAAGTTGCACGGGAGCTACTCGTGGGCGTTCTCGTTCGCCTTCCCGACCCAGGTGGAAATTGCACCCCCCTCCGGTCGCGCAGGAGTGCCGCAGGAGTATTCCGCGCCCCAGACCTGCATGGATCGTGGTGTGAGGGCGACTGTGCAGTATGAGCTGAGTATGTGGGTAGTGCACGGGATGTTGAGGTCGGATGATAAGTATGCTCTTGGGTCTTATATAATGTATCCGTAGAGGACAAGACTCATTTTGCTCTTCCGACGTAGGATTTCGACGAAGGTGATCTAAGTACCCAAAATCACCTCTGACTCGCCGTCTACACTGCGCCAGTGGGCTTGCAGCAAGGATTATGCTTTGGCAGGACCCCTAGCGGACCTGCAAGGGTGGTTTGCGCTCCCTCCCAGTATCACCTGTGGGCAACTTTTGCACCAGGAAATCGAGCTACAATGTATAGTAAGCCCGCGCCTTCTGTTCCAACTTTTATCCTGATTGACTATAAATTTTCATGTAGCTCTCATTAGCTGCTCCGGTAAGATGTCTTTCGCTGCTGAAATCTTGATTCTCTGTCTTGAACTCCATTTCTTCTTTACTGCTTTCATATGCTCGAGGCACCGTCATCCCTTGCTATCTCGAAATTTCGAGCCAAGATTCACGTGCCCTCGATATCCTCTCCTCTCCTAAAGCCGCCAACGTCCGCTTGGTGCAGCGCATCAAATACTATTTCGATCCCCGAAAATTTGACGGGCTGCGGGAAGACGTCAGCACGGTCACGACCGCCGTTTGGTGGGCTCCGCTGACGGAGGGCTTGCAGGAGACGCATATCCGCAGACTGGAGGGGGAGATCCATCTTGCGAAGGACATGCAGCCGTCTTGCGAGTTTTGCTGCTTAATATCGAGGTGAGTTTCATGTGTCTGGTGTTTGCTAGTTCCGAGCTTTAACTGCGTCAAAAATAGTACTTCGTGGAATTGGTGCCTTTCATCTCTCCCGTTTTTGTCCCCGCTATTCCGGAGGAAGTATTGACCTCTCATGCCGTTACGATCGCTACATTCCACGGGGATGGCCCCATTCCAAAAGCTTTTACGTCTCCTCCTCCGAGGTCTGATGTCTCTACTATTCCGGACTCAGAGTTCTGGGCCTAAAGTTATTTTGACCACATGCATAATTTATGTTCCACCTTTTATTTATTGTTCCTTTCGTATTTATTCTCGTAGAAGTATAGTGACATCTGGGATGTGGCATTCCATCTTCTATTTAATGTATTTATACTTGTAGTTTCACTTTTGTATTTATACAGATATCTGATATCTGGAATTTCAGTACTTGTATATGTTCTGTGACTTGTAAATTACTGTATAACACTGACGGATTTTGGTTGAACACCTTGAGCCCGTTTGTGCAACAAGGCGGTACTCTCTCCAACTTTCGAAGTAGCAGAAATAATAAAATACTTATACAGGCCCATAAGTTGAAGTTCAAAGTCTCATAAGATCATGAGATATAGAAACTGTAGAGAGATATTTACCGACTTCCTAGTAATGCTTTCATCGAACTCGTGAGCTTCTCTGCCAGTCTTCATCTAGGATCTGAGATACGACCGGCCAGTCAAGCCATTTATGGCAATTGCTTGTATGCTTTTGGAAAGTCAGGATGTCAGCCAAACATCGGCAGCTGGTCCGAGACTCCGATTTCCTGCTGTTGATGCTTAATATTTAATGCCAGTCGACTTGCACCACAATCTACCACACCCCACTAGCGTAACAAGAGCCTTTGCACTCATTTCTAATTCTCGCGGATCTAAAGTATCTTTTTTCTACCACAGAACACATGTCTCACTCAGCCGAGGCAGTGCACACTGCGAAGGTTGTCTCAGACTCAACTTTGATTCACCTGCGATTTTTCAGTCTCAAACCTTATAACTCCGTGTGCGTCCGTTGTCTCTTCCTAATACTTCTCTTCCTCTAACCATCTACACCGAAAATGTACATCCCAGGAATTACCCCGCGCCAAACTACCCGTGCTCGAGTTTTCCGACAAGAACACCACCGAGAACACAACGATGTGGATAACCTGCGAAATGAAGCCACGGTTGCTGCTGCTGGCGCTATCAACCGAACTGAGACCAGGCTCGGCACTCATTCTTCCTACAAGTCGTTTCCGATTACACTAGTTAACGGTACGCAGCTTAATGTTGAACCTTACGCCAATGGAGGCGGAGTCTGGTGGCCTGTCTGCAGCGATAGTGGCGACGATTGCCAAAAGAGAGGGCGCTGGGCTGGAGGAGGCACTCGTCCTGGTATATTTGGAACGAAGTACGTGGATGTTTTACATTTCGGCTCTCACTAATCCGTACTATGTCTGACTTTTTATTGCTACAGAGAATACGGAAGTGGATATCCAGGCGACCAGCGTGTTAGCAGAGGCGTCACAGTTCGAATATATCCGTATTACTTCTGGCCTGTCGTCTGGCCTAAGCTGTCACGTCATACTCCCGAGGATAAATACACTGAGTACTTGTATCGTGCGGACGAGGTCCGTTTGACATTTCTCTAATTTGAAAAGCTCGAGACTCATAAGCTTTTATTTCCTCCAGTACGGTTCCCCAAACTATTCGAGGAGACCCGGGGGCGCGCTCTCCTCTGCAGTATTTGCGTTAGACATCAGCAACACATTCCGTGTTATAGCAGATAACGCGACGGTCTCGTCCCTAATCAGACCGATCTACGACAACTGCTCGACGTACCTCGAGCAGTCCGTTGGGACACAGTCTGTTGTCGGGTTTTATGAGCAGGAGCCCATCTCTATGCCCGAGCAAGCGGTGCAGTATTACCGTGCAAGCAGTATCGTGCTTGTACTGGATGGATACAAAAATGCCGCAGTGCTCTCTCCACCGGGTACCCCGGAATCTCCATTACCGTCCGAAGTGAACGTAGGATTCATGGCGTGCCTCAACGCATCCATCGGCGCGGCGGCGCCGCTATTCAACGGGCAGAATGACCTCTCGAGAAGGGGCGATAATTCCAGTGATTTTGGGGGTGTCCTCATTCTCATATTTTTTATCATTCTGCTGTGTCCTCACCATGTCAAAAACAGCAAGCCCGCTGTCTCCCAATCTGCTCAAACGGGTGCTGTCGTTGCTCGCCCCCCTCCTTCCGCCTCTGCCTCCACCCCTGCTCCCCCTTCCACTCCGGCTTTCCCTTCTACTCCCGCTCCCCCTTCTACTCCCGCTCCCCCTTCCACTCCCGCTCCCCTTTCCACTTCCGCTCCCCTTTCCACTCCCGCTTCCCCTTCCGTCCCCGCGCAATCTGGTAACAGTATTGCATCATCACACAGCCCCATCGACTCTGTGAACGCCTCCCAGCCCGACAGTGAAGAACCCGACGATGAGGTTGACATTATGCTCGACTATGCGCAACAAAAGCAGGTGTTAATAAATAAAAATGCGCCCCAACCTGACGGTGAAGAACCCGACGATGAAGTTGACGTTGTGTTCGACTATTCGCAAGAAAAGCAGGCGTTAATAAATAAAAATGCACAGGACTCTTCGTAGGTGATCAATGATATGTATCGCAACTGCTTTACTTGACACGTTCTATATACTCGACTATACACTACATGTTTTACGACTTGATATTTTCTCCGTTATCTCCCCTTCTACTTCGGTATATTTTCTTACTCGAATACCAGTGCCATACCACATGTCCCAGTAATGTTTCAAGTGATAGTTTTATTAGCTTTTCATCTCTGAAGAGACGTAAAATGTCGCCATGACGTACGGTATTGTGAATGTGGACATCAACGATCACACCATGATGAGCGCGCAGGATGGAACTCGCTAGAACTCAGTGCGCTCACCGCTCGGGCGTCGGCAAATGAAAGTGACGTCACGAAGCAGCGGAAGAGCCGTCTGTTTCACTCGCCGATCCCGGATCACGAGCGTCGTCATCATGGGTCGATGACTTCATTCTCTCACGTCGCTACCCGTATAGACGCTGACCGTTTCAATCCTCGAGCTCCACTGCGTCTGAGGTGGATCAGTATAAAAAGACGCTGGATTTTGCGACGAAAAATGTCCATTCAATACTCACTTAACAACTTCCAAACCAACCAATCTACTCTTTGTTCACACTCTCGCCCTCACATATAATTACCATGTCTGCCAACGCATCCGTCAACAACACCGCTTCCGGCGAGCCCACGTACGCATTCCAGACTATAAATTTGCGCGTTTCGAATACTTACCAAATCTCCATTTACAGTAAGACTTCTGGTCAATTCCACTCTGCTAAAGGCACTGCCGTCGAGGCCATCGGTAACCTCACTGGCGCTACCTCATGGCAACAATCCGGGAAAGAGGAGCACGCTGCCGGCGAGGCCGAGTACAATGCTGCCCAGGCCAAGGGCTACGCGGAGGGCACCATTGACCGTCTCGGTGGCAAGAAAGACGCCGTCGTTGGCGCCGTCACTGGTGACAAGTCGCAACAAGCTGCTGGTGAGTTTTTTCAGACAGTTTTCAAGGAATCGATAGCTTACCACAATGGTTTTTCCAGGAAATGTTCGTCATGATAAGGGCGAGGCACAGCAGGAAGTCAACAAGAATGCTTAAACCTGGAGAATATTTATTCTACTCACGGACATATTTATGTACGAGTATTTAGGAATACGATAGACCACACATATTTTTTATAACTCATCACAGCAATTAATGTTGCATGCGCACTGCATTCGTTTTTGCATTGCCCAGATCACCTAATCACGTAAGTCGTTAAAATAATTAGGTATGATTCCGAGAGTAACATAGGATGGTAAGTTGATCAAATCCAGTCTTGCAACCTTGAATGTGCCGCATGACTCTTGACTTTATTTGAGTGTGATGTCTTGTCCTCTTCAGTCCCTCTTCCTCTGTGTGAATTCAAGGATCACTGGTGCGGTATCAGCGTTGAAGAGCCTCTGCTCGGAGAGATCAATACCAGGAACTTGTCCAGAACATCTTCCGGGGAATTATCTCGAAATACAATCTCTGTAGTACTAACTTGTCCCCGTCAAAGTAATCAACATCAGACTCACCTTCAATTCTAATAGATATCGTCCTCTAGCATGCTTTCTAAGAACTGTTGGTGGAGAGTCGACAATCTCCATCGCATGGCTATACCGCGGCATGACGTGTGATACTTTTTAAGCACTCAAAAAAATAAGTGATCCACACAACTCTCCTTCGCTTTTTTTTGCACATTATTCTCAATCAATTTGGATGAATGGGTTATTTTATAATGACCAAATAGCATCTGTTCCATAGTATTGTAAGATTTCTTTGCTGCTGTACAGGGAAAATATCTGACTTTCCCTGCCAAAGTTGTGCACAGGTACTAGCCAAACTTGTAGCCTTCTGAACTTTATGGAAACTGATTTTTGCGATTTGCTTCAGCGAGAAAGATGTTCAGATAGCTAATATCTTTCAATATCAACTCTTTTTTTCTTTCATTTAAGTGGGACAAAATTTCGACCAGGATGTTTTATTCAATTTCAATTTTTAAAAATAATTCTACCATGAGAGCAAAGCATGATCTTGACATTCCGGGCTGTTTTTCTGTTCTGAACACCAAAATTAGCATGCGAGACCTCTTAAAATATTGTCAAAGTCACGTTTGCCCGCAAGTAACCTTTGCTTTGCTTCTTTCTTGTGGAAACCAATCTCCCAAGTTCTCCTTCACTTTATTTTTTCTATTACTGATTTGACTCCATAATATGAGTAATATGTCCTCTTTTGACTATTTATCATGTCTAACTTATCAATTGCCTAGATCTTGCTTCGATCTTCTCCTGATCATTACTGATTGCTGAGAGCTCAAATTAATTCAATCATTGGCGCTAATCGAAAACTAGATGAAAACCTTTCCAGACTATGCAGAAGTCCTCATCAGGGCTTAATGTTTCATGTCAACAGTTCAAACTGGTTTCAGTTACAAATTACCTACAACCCTATGCAAAACGATACTTAGAACTTTTTGGCGACCGTTGCTCCTTAACGGTTTGTTTGTTTATTGATGCAAATGACGCCAACTGGATATCGATCGGGCATTTAAGTAGCCAGCCTTGATCAACGACATCAATGATCCCTTCCCTAACTCAGTGACCGTCGACTCTGCGCGACTGTCTTTCCTGTTGTTATTTCGTGTTCTTCCGTTAGGCTCCATGTTCAGTTCCAATACAATTTGATTTCAAACCTTCTGCATGAATAAATTAGAATTGGAATGCCCTCGAGCTCTGGTAGCTGTAGGTCAACCTCTGCTAACTTGAATGACTGCCAGATATATTCAGCCGTTGAGGATCCTGGCTTTTTGACGACCGAGCCTATACGGTGGAGATGAATGACATATGCTGAACCCAGTGTCCATGAATTTAGCAATCTTGTCAGGTCTCACACCAAGCTGAGGCATTGTGACTAGCAGCTTTTTATGCGATTCTGGAATATGTCGCTGGCTCCCAACTGCCAACTTGAGTCCTTCGAAAGCAAAACTGTGAACTGGAATAGATCGCAACTTGATCCAACACCGAAAATCTGATTTCGATCATGGCCAAATGGAGCTTCGGTACTATTTGTCTAACTGTAAACAAACAAACCGCTAACAAGCAACGGTCGCCAAAAAGCTCTATTGTTTTGTAAGTGATGATTATAATCTCCGGCACGAAGCCACTCAAGTTGCCCAGATCAACGAAAAGGCTGTTCAAAGCAAAGCCATGGTGACAAAGGAGCGATCAACCCTGTATCTATTGCATGAAGGCGTGTACTCTGACCAAACCCATGACCTTGTTTGCACTCTTATTCAAGCCAATGTTTCACAGAAACGTATAATGGATGTTATAGAAGCAATATTGGCTACGGCAGGAATAGTTGCAGTGGTGCATATTTTCAAACAAAACCTGACACTGACTACGTAAAGCTGATTAAAAGGTGAGAGCACAATTTAGTATTCACTGCTACATTGCACATTGTTTATTCTTATGGCTCAATATATAGAAACCGTTCTAACTTCAGGGATAGTCCATAGTTGTGGAGCGACACTGCTTTAGACTATAGGTCCCAAGAACAAACATAATGCCAAAGAGCAGCGGCGGCTAAATTGTGCTACCGTTTTTTAATCAAATGTAACCGGAGAGAAAAAGTAAAGGTCATTTGATGGCGGGAGGTGGAAGTTAAACAGGGATGGGACTGCTCGGGCGGTTATGTTAGCGCTGCCTTCCATTTTGGGCGATTCACCAATCGAACGGTACCTCGCAGCGAACACGACGTGACAAAAATCAAGTAACCGCGGTTTTCGGATGCCCAAACCATTTACGATGTTACTTAAACAGTGAGAAGAACGGCTTGGCACCGCCACATCAAGAAGCATAAGAACCACATCACTTCTAGATAGACATTCAACTCTGATACAATTTGAGCTCAACGTTCCTCCTTGATGTATCGATATCATCCAGCAGTGACAGACATTATGCGGCATGATCACACTGACTCCATTACCACCCCTTTGAATCCGAACCTTCCAGAAAAATACTGGGACCAATCGACGCTTCTCGGTTCAAATGAGAGGTGTAGCCAGGATGTCCTTCTCATCGACGATAATATCACCACCGGTTGGAATCTCTCGCTCTGTTTGTTCTACATTAATAGCATCATATCTCTGCTGTGGGGAATAGCTTTATCCGTCTTCGCCTCAGGTGTCGTCCCGGTTACCTGGGGCATTTCTCAGTATGGGCAAAGCCACACTACAATCACAAATGTGGTTGTCACTCTCGTCGCTACTTTATCCACCACACACCTCAGGTATCTCATACAACAGATACTACAGCACTATTCAAGCTGTGTGATCGTGGATGGGTTTACGTTGCGTCAACTAACGTGGATGCAAGGGATCAAGGAGTGGTCTTTATTCACGGTGTTCCCACCGGGGAGTTGGAGTACAAGGTTTGTGTGGCTCGTAATTTATGCTGGCATGGCACTGCATTCAGCATCTGTTGTTTCGATTCTGCAACCTAGTACGTCTTAAAAACTCTCCTGCCATTTGTCATTCTTAAAGATTACATGCAGTCACGTTCTACCTGCATTATCCTTTCAACGACTCAATCCCATGTGGTATAGCTCCTGAAAGCCTTACCCTGAACATAGCAGATAATCTTCCGCACAACATTCAATCTGCAATAGATCAATTATCATTTGGAGTCGGGCTCCAGCTTGGTAATTATTTTGGTAAATTATATTTTAATCTGAGCTTGAATCCCCAATTGCTTACTAAAATCATTTAACACAGAGCAAGTTGGTGGAAACACCACCACTTCTGTAGCAGGTCGCGTGTATAGGAAAGATAACTATGCATACGGTGCAGTAGGCGGCTTGGCCAACGGCCTGCAAGAAATCCCTGGGGTGGAATTCAGTACACACTGTACAAATGATCCCAATGCTCCTAGTCTCCCTGACCTCTGGAGCTTCGTGTTTCCTGGCCGTACACCTCCAACGATTACCCAGCAATCCAATGGCTCTCAAAGCTTTTCTGATCAGTCCATCCCGTCAGAGATGCGCAGCGTCGTCAGTGATACATCCTTCAACCTCACTGGCTCCCAAGTAGGGATGTACGCTCTCCTGAATGTTTCAGGGAGTGGTGGGCTGCTTACAGTCGACGCTACTGGGCACCTCCTGGGCTGTGTTTGGAACGTGATTCCGCAGCTCATCTCTGTGCAGACAGTAAATTACGTGGCGCGCTCGTTGGGCTCGCAAGATTCAAACACAGTTCCGCAGCTCACTGGACGTGCCATCCTGCTCACTCTACAAGGCATGGCTCAAGCCATTCATCTTGGTGCAAGTATCAGTGATGGTGACAATCTCGTAGAACCCCCCATAGCATATGCACTCCCTGCATCATCAATGGTGCTATCAACACTACTTGCCGACGGAGGTAAAGCCTCATTGACTAGCTTCAATGTCTACAGTACTTCCTTTTTCAGACAAAACCGTGCGCCAGCGGGTGTTTCAGTATGCTCTAGTAACAATCGCACAATAGCAGCCCACTGGAAATTTGGGAATGCCCATAACCTTGGATGGATTGCAATAGTTTGGACCACTGGGATGGGAGTTCTGGCGGTTATTGCTCTGGTGTGGTTTAAGCGACACCCGAGGATGCAGAAGATAAAACCATTGGAAGTTACTACTGCTTTTGCTCTCGGGAGGAGCTCTAGGTTGGCTGTTACAGCAGATGCCATTAAGCAGGGCAACCGACCACTTTGCGTCAGGGATGGATGTGTTGTTGAGGCGTAAATTGGATTTCTGATAAGTTACATAGCCAATATTCAAGTGTATGTAAAGTAACAAGTAAACTTTTAGTTCGCAAGCGTCGCAATAAAATGTATATATATGTGTACCAGGTGAGGACCCATACATGGGTCTGCCACCGAACCCTTCACAGATTAGAAAGTTGGGAAATGGAGGCGAAAGGAAAAGTGCAAACTTGCACCGCTGTCCTCACACACCACCGATTCGTCGATCGAATAGGAGGGCAGAGGCACGGTGAAACCGCGCCCCCACTCCCCGGCTTCCATAATGCAGCCGCCTCGCCTCCTTCGCAATCACCATCGACGTCGTGTGGTGATCTCGACACCTCGGACGAAGAGCGTTGGCGCTGGAGCTCCTTGTGCTGTTTGAAAGCTGAAAGTTGTTAGGGAAACTGTTGGCAAAGGGATCTGTGCAGAGGCGCCGCACATACCTCGCAGAACATCTGGCTTACAGCACGATTCCGTCCCCATATGGCCACCAGTCCTGTAGGAGGGAAGGAGCGCTGCATCGCGTTGATGTGGCGACCTTGAGACTTGACGACGTGGTTCAGCGTCGCAGCGCACAGGGGTATGAGGATGTGTTAACCATCGACGATGCTGCGGATATATTGGGACTCGACGAGTTGGCTGAAGTTTCCAAAAACCATGTGTTACGCGGAGGGTGGTGGTGGTCGAGGAGTTAGGGTGCTGAATCCGGAAGTGGTGAGGGAGGGGGAGGGATTCGGACGTTGAGGAATGAGGGCTCTGATTCAGAAGCGGCGCGACATGCCACCTCAGCTGCCTTCGCTTTCGCAGTGCCGGTCTTACTTCCTCACGGTGGTCGCCCGGATGCGCAGTTAGGCTCGTTCACGAAGCTTCGGGGAGGGTTGCATGTGGTGGAAACTGGCTCGCATGTTGCGTCACTGTGGTTGGTCTCGCGCCACCATCGTGTTCGAATGTATCGTCAAGGCGCTCCTGTGCGCAGGCGGCTCGCCGCGGCTTGAGCGCAATTTCAGCTGTAACAAGAACAGAATGTCGTATTGGTAGTTTGAGTCATGAACGAGCATAGTTACCCTTGCAATATCCTCTGCACGGGCCTCGCGCCATTCCTAACGCCATGTCCAATCTCAAAGGCTACCGCACATCCCGCAAGCGAAGAGCGAGTTCCAAGGCCCTGACTGGATGTAGCGCCTGATGTGAGTCTGAGGGCTGGCGTTGGGCATACGGATTCAGCTACCAAAAGGATGATCAGTGAGCAGAACGCGTCCAATACTCGAAAAGGATCACGTACGATTCTTCTCTTCGATTCCCTAAAACCTCCCCAAACTACCACTCCATCCGATGAAAGCTATCGCGTATCTCTGAGCCAGGGAAAAGCTACGCGGCTTCAAAATCGCGGTATAGAGTCCTAAGGCTTGATATAGCAATGCAGGTACTCTCTCAATGTTTGATGAAAGGATCGGAGCCGGCGTCATGTCCTGGACTTCGTGGGCATCGCGCTGGCGAGTGTGTGAAGCGGGCGCTGAAGCGAAAGCTTTCATTAGTAAGTATTAAAGCGAAGAGAAATAGATACATACCTTAGTCCATACCTCTCAGCATGTCTTCCGGACTCATCCAGATGACGTATATATTGATGCTGAAATAACCAGTCATTGCAGTGAACGAGGGAGACGACCCGAAAGACTCACCAGAACACTAAGTTTCATGGATACGCACACATGCGAGGGCGCCGCGCTTCACATCATGGCTAGCGCCCGACTACCAACGTTCGAGTACAGCGGCACTAGCGATCTTGAAGGCAGAGTCGATGGCGGAGAGCGGGCTGAGAGCGTAAGCCTGGGGCGTAGGCGTGGAGCAATGGAAAAACATCGATGGATGACGGTCAGCGTTGTCGAGTGGAGGACGGTAACAGTGACGAGGAGGAGAGGAGGACAGCGCTAGTTGAGCAAAGGAGAGAGAAAAGAGCGCCCATGCTTGCGTCGCTGATTGAGTTGTGAAGACAAGAGGTATCGCCACTCCCAGCCGGCCAATGTTGTGTGATCAATCAGTCGATACGTATGGCCAAACTTTGTCTCCTCTTTTCTCCAAACCGGGGTGCAAGGGATTCACATTCATCTCTGGCCTCATTGGTTGATATTTTGCAACGCCTTTCAAACGTAAGGACGGTGAATTCTCCGGGTGTCTGTGATACATCGCAAGGAAGTACGGCTAAAGAGCTGAGGGGTAAAGATAAACATCACCATCGACTAGCGCGCAATGTGGTACAAGAGTTTAAGTAATACTAGTATGGACTGACCATTCAGGAGCATGACTAGTGTAAAATGTACCTTAGTGATCCTCGCCATGCCTTATCTGCTGACTGACCCCACAGCCGATACGATTCCTCCTTGCCTACATCGTTCGGCGTTTGCAGACGTTTTCTGGGCCTCGAAGGACCTACATTACCTTCACTGACTACTTCAGGAATATTTGCCACGCAAAATTCATCGTATTTCTTTATTATGCATCTGAGTGAGGATATTATTTTGCAGGCATAATATGAATATATACCTGCAGATATTGCATTGCCGTTTCTTGTACCTTTCCTGAGCTTAGCAGCGCTGCCCATCCAGGACTCTGAGAGGATACCGTCTTCATGATCTGTGAATCAAAATCGATGCTGCGAAGAAACACCGCGAGCGCTTTGAACGGGGATGATTTGGGAATGAAGTCCTCGAACGCGGTAAACATAGTGGGCCCCCTGTAGTATATTTTGCTAAGACGTGTTTCAGTTACAAGACATATTTAATGCATATGGTAAATATTAACTCACGTTGGTGAACCCTCACTGACGTCGTTCTTTGTCTCGTCCAACACATGTTGAAGAATACATAGTGCCGCACTTGCGTTTATATCACCAGTAAGCCAGTACTTGCCTGCTCGAGAGTAATCTTGGAAGAATTCAAGATACCAATACAGAGACCCAGTGTCCCATAAGGATAATAGCTCGAGACCTCCTTTATCTGCTTCTGTGAATGCATTTTGTGTATTTTCATCAAAGCTGAGAATTTTGAATGCAATGGCTTTCCGGTTTTCTATCTCTGCCAAACAGACAGCTACTGCAATGAATAATAACAGATCATTACCCTGAGGATAAGTGCCAAGGACATCAACAATATGCTTTTCAAATCCACTTTGAATTTGATAATATAACTCCGAATTCCCTTCGGAAAGCTGATAATTGAATTTAATGACCGTCACTGAAAAAGAAGAGGATCAAACATGCATACCACACTTCCCATAATAATGACAAGGCTGCTGGATATTCTCAGATGTGAATCACGGAATAGCATTGGATTTGCGGTCTTCCTCTCGAAGAGCGATGGAATAAACTCCGTTGGATCAATAAGACCAAATGATTTCTGGGCTCTGGAAGCATCGAGCATTGTGAAACTCTGAATAAAGATTGAAACACAATCTATAATCGTCAAACAGAGTACATGATAATCGCACCACCGGCGTGATTGCGCTGAATGATATTTAATAATTAATACATGATGAAATGGCCATATTACCGAAACTTACCATTATAAGACCAACACTGTTCAGAGCAACATTCCGCAATCTCCTCACATGTTCGGGGAGTCTTAATGGAAGACTCATAGCTGCAATGGTCTGGGCAGCATCGACTGTAATTATTGTGCATTTGTCGGATATTGATACGACTATCTGTGATTGCTCCAGTGGTTAAATGATGTAGAGATGCCAGTGCAAGATCTTCTTGTGCTTGAAAAATGTCCAGAAAATATTCGCCACATCGTGAGCGATCCACAAGGAAGTCAGGGAGAGATTTATGAGAGAATCTCACTAAGTGGCTGGCTGACCATTCCTTCTGCTCGAAGATAAGGACAGAATGTAGCCCAGAAACTGCCAGCTCTGCATCTCCTGGTTCAATTGACAAAATACTGCCTATCAGTTGCAAAGGATAATCAGTTGTAGACGTGGTGAGATCAGGATGGATGAAGCTCAATATCCGCAGTGTAAGGGGCCAATCAGTAACACCAGACAGGATATGTTTGTATAGCATATCAAGCTGAGCAAAGGGTGTATCGCCATTCCGAGGCGGGGAGATTCCGAGGATAACATTGAGTTGGAAATCAGGTCGTCTAGCTAGGTCACTGATGTAGTTGATGACGGTTGTGGAATAGATGAACTGGCCGCAGGAGCGTTGAACGAGGGTCTGGACGTCTGAATTCGAAGGCCATGTCTCGGATATGTAGTCATGCAGTGGATGATCCTTCTTCAGTTCATCAAATTTGCTCTTGAGAAATATCTCAATATCGTTATATGGTTCAAAAGAATTGTCCAGTACCAGAGTATCGAGAATGTCACACAGCTCGTATTGGTTGAAAGCCCGGCGAATGTGTAGCTCTGGGCGACTGCAAATGAGGAAGCAGAGAGGAAGGCGATATTTGGAAAGAATAGCGGATACAGCATTTATTATCGAGCGTTGGACTTTCGCATCAGTGCATTCATCGAGCCCATCAATGACAATGAGCTTCAGTTGCTCACCCTCTTGTCGTCGAGATGAAAGAAGGGGCTTGACAAGAAGATGCTGGATTTGCGTCTCCAACGAGCGCGAGAAGACGGCTGGATCATGCTCAACTGCCTCTGCGATGAAATCTCGACTGTGTGGAAACGAGATGGCAATTTGGTATGCAATTGTGGCAATTAAGAACCTCGCGGAATCGCGACCACTTTTTGATGCCGCTGTACGAGAGAAAAAGAAACTGGCTGCAAGCTTATTTTCCATTTCCAGCTGCTCAGAGATTGAACGAGCAATCGCCGATTTTCCGGTCCCGGCATGTCCATGGAGCCACATGATTTTCTTCGAACCGGGATCGTCGACCCAGCTCGCAATCCGCTTCAATACAGCTATACGTGTATTCGGATGGCATCTTGGGGGATCGAATTGATCGTTCGAATTATGGAAAGCTTCGCGGCAAATATTTTGTAGAAGAATCTCGAACCCTATGGATCGTTAAACAGTGATATCTCAGGTCATATTATAGGTACTCACCGTTCAATTGCCGACCTCTTTCAATACTTATGTTCTGAGCTTGGTAGAATTCTCCCTGAACATTCAACCGGTTTGCGTGCTGGAAAAAATGTTGGCCGGTGTTGGCTGGCATCTATAGCGCTAAAGGTACTTCGTGTAACGCAAGTATATGAGATCTTTTCGCTTCGAGTAAAGCACATACATACCTTGGAAGACTAAGCAGGACTGGAAGGGCTCTCTACGACAGGATGTGCGGTTGAGAGGGAGAGCATAGCCTGGGAAGGAGGAGACGAGACGGCTACTTAGAGAAGACATAGTGGACATCTTATTAACGCCAATATTTGTGTGCACTGCATTGAACAGCCGCTGGACTTGTCAGAAGCATTGTCATGTGAGATCTTCTCCTTACAGGGAGAGTCTATCGTACGTTAAAGGCGCCCAACCCAAAATAGCCTAACACACGCGACAAATCACAGTAGTTCTTCATACATACTTTAAGAGCGGCTGCCACCAATGCTGGAGTAATATATCATGTACCGTCGTCTGTCCATTGGTAAAAGAATTAATATAAAAGAAATATCAGATGATCATGATATGTGAATACTCATACTTATGCAGCCATGACAGAGCACGAAAATGATTTACTCATCTCTATTATCCACTATAGATCTAGGATGAGAGACCTGCAACGAGATTAGAGGAGAGTTAAACAAAGAGAGATGCGTACTCACCTTGTTCAGATCCTCGTGCTCTCCAGCATATCGACCTCAAAGGCAGTACCCTGCTCCATAGTGCTGTGCGCCTCCAAGATCCTCTTGATCCCATTCCACACCCAATCATTGCCCCACACCCGCCCCACTTATATCTCCATCACCCCATTCATATCGCCGTCTGTTAGCACCCAGAATGAACACTATGGCGAGGTAGGTCCCTGAACAAGAGAAGGCTTGATTCGCCATCCCAGCGTTCCCCAGCATGCCCATTCGCTGCGTGACTGGCTCCTCCCCTGCCATCCACGCACGTGGTGAGCATGCTGGGACTTGTGCAGCTGTGGTACCGCACGAAGCTGCGCTCGTGGCATGTTGAACCATAGAGAGCAGCAGGTGGTCATGGAGAGTACTCGGATGGAGGGGATGAATGATCATCATTCTATGGCAGGTGGCGACAAAGAGGAGAGAGCGGGAGGAACGAAGACGAGGGGAGGAGAGGGACGAAGGGAGTGCGAGTGCGATAAGTGTAGTCCGTGTGGGCACTGGGAACTGCCGCCCAGGACAGGATAGCGATTGTCGAGCACGCCACGGACGGCGGAGGCAGCGGCAGGCATGGACGCGGACAACGAGGGATGACGGGGGAACGACTCGGAGGGCAGACAACGAGCGCCAACATGTGAACGCCCCAGTGCACGATTAGAGCCGACTAAAACCGACGCATGTGACCGAATGGGAAGTCTTAACCTATAATATCTCTGAGAACGACGAAGAGGTAAGCTGTAAGATTTGTCTGGGACATTCACACACGCAACAAGCTGAAGTTGCAAAATATACCAGAGTGGTATTTACAAAATATCCTTCTCGAAGCCTCTTTTATCATCTTTAGAACTCTACATTATTGAAGATGGTACTCTTTATTCTATCCAGGTCGATAATTTCCTTACATGTAATAAAAGACAGTAAAATATATTTCCAAATTCTCCGTGTGCTCATGCCGTCCAATATTTAGCTCCTGGCACTGAACCTTTCGGACACCAACATTATCTTTTGACGATCTTGAATATGGCCGTGTCCGACGGAAGGTCCGGAGATAAAGTCGTTATTCCTCCACTAAAAATGTACATGGATATGGAAGATGACTAGGTCAGATGCCCCGGGTTTGAAATCTAATGGCTCGTGATTCCCTGAAACTGAAGAAACATGCGAGAGTGGCGATTTGAAGCGCCGTGAATGCAGCCCATCATCGAGCGGCCACAAGCGCGCAGGACGGAACTCGACGCGCCGCGTGTTCATCGTCGTCACCAAAAATGAAATGACGTCACGAGTCAACGGAAGAACCGTCGGCGTCTCTCTCGCCGATCCCGCTCCGCTCAGTGCGTCATGCTACGCGCAATGACTTCATTTTCCCACGTCACTTAACTCGAGTAGACAGTGTGCCGTTTTTCTGTCTTCGAGCTCCACAACGCCTGAGGTGGAGACGGTATAAAAGCACGAACGATTCTGCGATGATAATACATAACCATCCACTCACCTGACAAACCAACCAGCAATCCAATCAACTCTTCCTTCCCACTTACATATAATCATCATGTCCGCTAACGCATCCGTTAACAACACTGCTTCCGGCGAGCCCACGTACGCATTTCTGTCAATAAATTAGCGCATTTTGATATACTGATAATCTTATCGCTTACAGTAAGACCTCCGGCCAATACCATTCTGCAAAGGGCACCGTCGTCGAGGCCATCGGCAACGCCACTGGCGCCACTTCGTGGCAATCTTCCGGCAAGCAGGAACACGCCGCCGGTGAGACTGAGTATAATGCTGCTCAGGCCAAGGGCTACGCAGAGGGCACTGTTGACCGCCTCGGCGGCAAGAAGGACGCCGTTGTGGGTGCCATCAGTGGTGACAAGACGCAACAAGCTGCTGGTGAGTTTTCAGAATCTGACCTTGCGCGGAGTTGGTTACTTAGCATACATAATATCTTCTAGGAAATGCCCGCCACGATAAGGGAGAGGCTCAGCAGGAGATCAATAAGAACGTCTAAGCGTAATGTTTGAAGATTAATTTCGTCTATGATTGCCTTTATGAACAGCATGGGAATAAGATAAAGCATACATACATACTTGTACTACCACACAATACAACATTTAAGGCCCTATTCAGGATCCCGGTTAGGTGCAGCTAGCTTTCAGAGTTACCTGCCAAAAACTCAACTCGGCTGGTTAGGCCGTAACCTGTCCAATCTCGCGTTTGGCGATCGTTTGGTTAGGCTCGGTTACATGTCACGCGTCCATCACTGTCATGTCCAGGTGGCGTCCTTGCTTCTCACTCCCTACTCTATGGCTCTATTATCTACAATGTATACTCTGTTGGACAAGAGCAATCCGGCACTTAGTAGATGGTACCAGGAAGTTCAATCGGTAATAATTAGTTAGCAATTATTAATGTAACTAGTAATACTTAGCTACTAAAGATACCTTTAGAACATTGTAGATATATGATTTTACCAATATATAAAAGGCTCGGTAGGAGCAGTAAAATATCATAGCTTCACTCACCGCACTTATTCTAGTAGGCTATCTGATTAAACGTGTGACTACATGTGACCACATGTTATTAACCGCGAGCTAACTAGTCACCTTGGTTAGTGACAATTCCAACCTAGCCGCACCTGACTAAGGTCCCAAATGGGGCATGCTATTGCTCTCAAGCAAAATCACCACATTCAGGCTCACATTCCGACACAAGCCTGATCTTGAACGAAATGATAATATCCATTACAAACAGCCATCATTTTTGACTTCCTGCTGTATTCGGTTGCGAACAAGACAAGCCAGGAATATAGGACGTCGGTGGCGTAGATACTCCGAAAGGACGACTCATGGTAATTCCGAATATTCTTCATTGTCTGACTATTTGCGCAGCTTGTTTTTAGAGGCAATAGCCCTTAGGGGACCGAACTTGATAAAGAATATAGTGAAAGAATTTGGACAAAGGGTTAAGGCATTTAGCAAATATATTGCTCAGGTTGATTTCATATTCCTCAAAAATTCATTCGTTCATCTTCTGATGGGTAAACTCCGCACTGATATATGAACATATGCAAAGAACAGTAAGCTTGTGAAGACTCATAAAACCATTATAAACTAAGATGCATGTACATACTATTTTCCATAACTTAAGTATCCGAACGCTGAAACAAGTTATACCACTGAAATTGCTGATGACACAGAGTCATCCACATGAGTCGCAACTTTTAATCTAATGCTAAAACCCTCGTCTTGTTTAATCTGTGTGTCATCATGTAAAGATACTGTGGGCGTAATGCTTGGATTAATCTTCTGTGCCCTGGAGGACGTTGGGATGAACGTCAGTGGAATATTTGCTTCTGGTGCCGCATTACTCCAATGTGGTGTAATATATTGATCACTGTCGTCAATCTTGTTGGCTCGAGTGAATGTTCGGTATACCCAAGGGATTAGAACGGGAAGATTGCACGCAATGAGTGAAGTTGCTTCCTTAAGAAGAAGTAAGAAAGCCTTAATTTCACAGAATCCGTAATCATTGCTTACCTCGATATATACCGTCATCAACCAAACCACCACGGCTCCTGGACCGTGAAGGATGTTACCGTATGAGATGATAGTGACACTCACAGCGGCCAAGAGAGTTAAAAGGCTAGTAGAAAAGACCAGAAAAACCAGACGGCGTTGATTGTTAGGAAGATTTATCCTCCACAGACGGTAAAGTGGAAAACCGACAAGGAATAAATCGCCTAAGAAACCAGCTGCCGAAACAAAACAGTTAGTGCCTGAATGCAGAGTGACAATTGGTTCCTAACTTGATACACTAGCCATGGTAACTTTGATTCCAGGCCCGCATGTCAAGATATCCGAATCCACATCTTGCCATTCCGTATGAATAGCACATACTAGTGTCATCCCAAGTGAAAGTCCTATCCAATTGATGATGAATGCGAAAGTAAGAGTAATGATATACGGCCGAGATTTTGACCATATCGGGGTGATCCTGAAGACAGCAAGAGCAAGACTGACTCGAGACCACCTTGAATAAACACAGGTTTGCCACGGTTTGGAACAGTTAACAATAAGTCCATGAAAGAGTGTGCTAACCAAGTAATGCAGACAAAGGAGAATCCATTGAGATAACTGATGGCCACTTTCATCGACCGGCTGCTGTTCCCTGGAGTTTTGAAGTCCCAACTAAATATTTACAAGCGAATAAATACATTAATGCGTACCCATGTCTTGAAACCGAACCCAAATAACAGCAATATTAAGAATCTGAACAACTGCGGGGAGTATTGCAGCGTAGTCATCCCACCACAATCGACGAGTTCTGCGTCTATATTCAAAGCGCATTCCCGTACCCAGGATCGAGATCGCATATAGTAAAGTAATACATACTGTAAATAGAGGGAAAGCGGAGATTTAGAAGCATACATTAGAGCGCTATATATCCTAAAGGTAAAGAAGGGCATACCTTTCCATGGCAAGAGCGGCTGTTTAGGAATCATATTAATGGGGTGCAAGAGCTGAAGGAAGAGGAGAGTTTTGTGTCAAGGGCATTGGCACGCTGTCGGGTCAACTTTCAAGCATTGGTCAACACTTATACAATTTTAATAAATGGATACCTGCAGGGGGTTGGTGTGTCAGTGAAGAAGTAAAGTACTCAAATATGGGCCTTACTATCATTGAGTTTCGACAGCGGCACCGCTCGACTGCATCTTATCGACATCTCCGTTCTATTCAATCACCTTCCTGCAGACTGGAGCCTTTCTGTGACCAACCACGGTATATCGGTTCACCTATAATTCAGTTTCCATAGTGCGGTGATCATCCAAACTCCGGTGAATGTTTTAGGATGTAATTTGAATTGTCGCTAGAGGGGATGAAGTAAACATAGTACTAGTAGAAGACATTGTGAGTTACGAAAGGAATTGAATAGTATAAACTTGGCAACATGAACTTCAGGAAACCTAGAGCAAAACCTCGGAGTATCCGTTAATATGGCAACGGGACCCGCCAGCTCCCTTTTTTCGGGGTCAAATCGATGTTTGGCCTATGCCGATATACATGCCGTGGATAATTATATTGTAATCTGTAGATCTGCCTGTTCGGACCCCACACCACGAGGCATGCATGCTTAAGGTCGCAGACGGTGAGTATGCTATTCCTACCATTCCGAGGTGGACGTATTCGATATTTTGGATAATTCCAATAACTAGCTAGGGCTTAATCTTGTAGAATTTCGAGTTCAGCTACGATATATCAAGAGCATATCGCAAGCAACTAGCGCAATGCTTGATATCGACATTATGCATTAAGAGAAGGTGTACTGTATCTGATAGGATAGGATAGGATAGGCGATATGGGCGGGGCAGCTTTAACTTGCCTTGCCCTTCTGCAAGTCCATAGTGGCAAGTACCCGCTGTGCAGTAGACATCTGAGCTGTGTCATTGATTGTGAAAGGATCTACGCTATTTTAGGAGAGGTCCACATGACTTCAAGTTATTATTCGGACCCATAGCGCATGGGCCTGGTTGTCCACGACGTCCACGTCCACGCCCATTCTGCTGCGGATGGCATGCCATCTTGTTGGGGGATCGGGGCTACTGGTCCGCTCCTGTGGTTTGCATTACTCTTTTATCTTCCAGCAGGAGCTTCCAGTGCGACGTTCAAGAACATCACCGTCGAGGCCGGTGATCGACGAATATCGTGAGCAAATTTTTGCATTTGACTTGCGAGGCCTTGCGAATTCAATTGACTGAATGGGTGGTATTGTCCAGATTATCTGAGGGCTGGAGACAGGCTGGGGCGTATGGCTATGGGACTTGCTCTCTAGGGGAATCGGTGTCATTTAAGTTTAGAGGTTCGTTAGATTGCTATTGCTGTTTCTCCTTTCTTCTTTCGTTTTTGTCCACGCGCGATTCTTAGTTGACTGCTTCATATCCATTACAGGAGTCGCTTTTTGCTACCTAGGAGGACCTCCACCACCAGGTCCAATTGGTATGTTTGGAGGAGTAATCGCAGCAGTGGAGTTGGACGGCATGGATCCGTATTCTATCGATCTTTCCGGGAATTTCCAAGATGATAAGCCGTGGTGGGAGGTCATATCCTTTTGCTGGACCAGCTTGAAGAACGATGGGCATGTTCTCGATATAACATTCATTAGGGAATCCTCGGAGACTGCAGTGAGATCGTGTGGATCATTGGCAGGTTTTATGTGCGTGTTTCTGTGGCTCGGATTTTTTTTTCATTGACATCGGTTATTGGATAGGTATACCGTCGTAGATGGCGAGACACAAATGCCTCCTGGAAGGAACACTACCACCATAACGAGTTCGGCTACGTACACGAGCACTAGCACGTCTTCAAAAGAGACCACTAGCTTGACTACCACAACGCAAAGTACTATTTCGCCGCCTCCAAGCTCGACTTCACCTGCAATTTTTCCGGAATCTGGCAACCTGAAGCGTCTCATCATCGACTGCGTCTTCATTATCCCGGGAACTGTGCTAGTAACCTGGTTTGTTATGTTCCTGGTTCGAAAGGCAACTACACCAGCGGTACATAGACACATCAGGATATACGGTTCCACGCTCAATTGGGTGGGCAGGGATCAGATCAATTCCTATGATAACTCCTCTTCCACTAACGTGAATTCCCATAACACAGAATATAGTGTACACCAGAATTCTCATAATAATATTACGTCGTAGTAAGTCTTCCAACCACGCAGGCCTTCGAACTTCGAGCCTAACAAGTGTCCACGAGGTTGACAGTGAAGTATTGGACATAGACACGCAAGCAAGAAAACGACATTTGACCATACATTCAACATTGACATGCGCGCACTGTGAGCATGTTCCAAGCGGTTTCCATAGTTAAGTCTCGCCGCGAATAAGAACGTCTACGACTCAAGCGGCATGCTGACTCGCAACATGAGCTAAAGTTTTCGAGCGCTGGAGGTGAAATGTTTGTGCAGTCTTTTCCACATAAAAAAGATGACCAGGAAGTATGCGTTCGTAGGATGAACCTTTCGATTGCGAGAAAGTGCTGAAGGTTTGCCTGTAGAAACTTCAAGACTAAGTGAATTCATGGAGCAAGTGTAGCGCCTTTATCAAATAGCAAAACCATTTATTTTGACTTATATGGCGGCATCCACGAGCTCGATGGTTCAAAAGAGCCAGCGATGATGTTGACGAGGGATTGAATTAAGTTGCAAACGACGGCCTCGGGCCACTTGGTGCGCCTTCGCTTACAAAGCATTGTTGATCTTTCCAGTTGTAGACAAATAATTTCTATTTTTGGACGTCCATCCCCGTTTGAAGTAGGGCTGCGCACTGTAACAGCACATAACGGATTAGACGGCTCTGTTACGTTGACGCCGTACCCGTGCCATTTTTTAGCTCAAGATGAGCGCCCTGACTGACGGTATACGGTACGGTTAGATACCGCCTAATCCCGTCAATTTACGGCCGTCGACGGTATGAGATGGTAACGGACGGAAATATCCTAAATGAGAAGTAAACCACACTCACCACCGCCCATGTCTTTCTGCAGATGAAGACTATTGTAAATAATAATCAGAGCATAATGTCAGTAACCACTGAGCGCAAGTTTTCGAGGTAGAAGTCAGTGGGTTTTTTCCGAAAGGATGCTTAACTCGGCTTGTGGTGAAATAAATGCTGTTTTTGCTTGAGAATTCATCAAATAAAAGGTCTCTCACATTTTAAACTAATGAAAATTCACGCAGGATTTTTTTGGGTGTATATCAGTGAAAATAAAATACCAATTTAATTCATCCGTGATGCCTGACCGTCTACCGTACGACGACCGTATCGGCACCGTCCCGTATCCGTTGACATCCTGAAGACCAGAAGAGACACAGACGGTGGACGGTTGCATCGTCCCCGTTAACATACCATCAAATAGACGACGGTACCCATCAGACTGGACGGTGCGCAGCCCTAGTTTGAAGTCCCCTAAGGGAAGGTTCAGAAGATATGAGGTCTGAGGCTCAAGTTGTTCAAGCAACAAACCGCCGGTATGGTGGCGCGTAGGGCGATATCTCGCGTATATTATTACTCTCCTTTATTTTCGCAATATGGTATCTACCGTTATGGCTATGTATCCTCGCAGATATATATTTAGCAGATTTCATAGCAATTTCATGTACCTTGTATTTAAGTCCTGTACTCGACGTGGTACCACCTCAGTCCGTTCTTACACTGAATGAGGTGAGTACTCCGTCTCGTTACCTTTATCTTCCCCTCACTGATTATCCTATGTAGATCTATTTGTTCCCATAGGTGGTCTACTACAATATACATTAGTCTATTCTTACGCTGACTGAGACTTATTTGTTCCTATACAAGTTCCTAAGATGTAAAAGATCTTTACATCGTTGGCTGTCAAGGATCTTATTCGATGCTATTTGACAGGAAAATTAGCTCTTAATTTGATTGTAAGTAACGTAATTATCAACGGCGATCGATATGTGCTAATTGAAGTCAGGTCCAACAACGTTCTTGAAGATGAAGACCAAAAAAAAACAAGAAACTGCAACGAAGCCTCGTCCGAATGATACTCTGACTTGCAATGATCACAGAGAGCTTTCGAGCTCATAGGACATGTACTGCGCCATCCTCTCGTTGCTGAGACAGGTCCCAGTCACAGCGTCGAGCCTGTACCCGGCTGCGCATGAACCTGGGAAACACGAAAGGAATGGGCTACCCAAATTCTGCGGGGTTGAGGAGAAATGGACCCTTACGTATGTTGCAAACGCCCTTCGCGCACTCCGCGATGCGCGCGCCAGGAAGATCCCCGCACACGGTGCCTTTGCCGAGGGAGACGCACCCGCCACAGTTGTCGATGTCCTCGTCAGGAGAGATGCATTCGAACCCGAGGTGCTTGACGGGGCTAATGGGGCAGCTCTTCATGCCGGCCGGGCAGAATTCATCCTAGGAGTGAAAACGGATGCATGAGATATGAGCTGCGTGGTGAGAGAGCGATGTTATTCACAGAGGATTTACTTTCGAGGACGTGCTGCTTCTGCTGCGTCTGGTCGTTGTGGCTCGGGGGTTTAAGGGCCTTCGGGCACGAAGACTAAAGCGATTCCCAGAAATCATGTGTTAGCTTCGTTCCTGCCAGGTTTCATCATGTGGAACATACGTGGCATCTCCTGTTGGAAACGCTATACCTACAGGCTGGGTCAGGGAGTCTCTGAAAGGTGCACCAATTAGCTCTCGGGTGCTGCTGGTCATACCAAACGTCATACCTTGCGGTTCTCGCTTCGGCAGAAGCACTGGGAAGAGAAAATGATAGGTAAGACACTGCGAGTGCGAACAAAAGAGAGCAAACATACGCTCGTTCCCTCCTTATTGGGGACCAATGCGAACCCAAGAGGACACTGCCCGATGACAGCGCCGAACATAGTAAAGAGAGCAACGAAGAGGAAGAGTCGGTGAACCATGGTGAGCTACAATAATGAACGCTGTGCGGAAGATGAAAGAGATGTTTACACAGTCAAAGTATGGATCACGCAGGGAGTACTCTGAGACATTGTCCGGGCTCCGAATCGCGAAGCCGTGTAAATGTCTCATATGAAGGCGACAGCTAAAAATAGAATCGTCCCACTACGATATGAGTGTATACAGACGAAACTGATCGTCAGATTACTTTGCTTGCTTCCTTGCATTTAAACCTTTTGGTTAGATCCGCTCGAAATGGTATATTAGTAAACAAGTAAGCCTATCGGCTGTGTAAAGAGGGGCTATGTCCGCGATGCATCCCTACTATTGTGACAAACAGGACACCCTTGAGTTAATCGTCCGCGAATCATAGATTCACTGCAGGGACAAAAAAAGTCAGTAAACTGAAATCTTAAAGGGAGCAACAGCTTGCTTCTGAACTCACTAAGCTATACTCCCACTGATTCCTCTACTCGAAGGACCGCCGTCGATGCCTCGTAGAATAGGATCGGGGGGAGGCGGCAGGTGGTCGCCTCCACTCGCACAAGTAATATGAACCGCATGTCTACAAAGGAAAAGAATGGCCAGAGATTGTGGATTATCCCGCAGCGAATTCCTGCATATTGGACAAATTGTTTTCGCTGTCAGCAGCAGAAAGTTAGATACCGTCGGCAATTTCATGGAATCATGCACCAACCCGTCAGGAAAAAGCCGCTTGACTGATTCTTCTGCAGCTTTCGTGAAAGGTCGGAGCTGTCTCCGTTGAGGATCATCTGGCATCCCTCAAGTAGAGATATTTGCAGATGGAAATCTTGCAAAATCTTGATAAGAGCTTCCTTGAGACCAGGTATCTCGAGCCCATTCTTGATGCGCCGAATGAGGCGTATAGGGCTGATCTCCACTCCGACGTTCTCGAGAAGACCACGAATGAAGGCTATTTGGTAGATAACACGTTAGAACGAGGACATGTGGTAAGTGAAAGGAAGACAAACCTGGCCGTGTTTCGGAGTATTTAAGAAGGTCTTCCCAGAGGTCGTCATCATTCTGTTCTTTGGCAAAGTCGATGGCCTAAAAAATACATCGTGAGTCAACGCTGAAATTTTATCAGAAATCGTCCACACCCGATAAACGTCTCCTAGCCGCTCGATAATGAGAGTCAACGCCGCCTTGTTGTTCCCCATCCGTCCCAGGAGAAAGACCATCTCTGGGACCAGGTCCCTCTCCTTACACACTTTGTATGCCTATAATTCCGTGCCATTTAGTAACGGAATGGACGTAAATGCGTGATTATATCGCACCATTTCCAGATTGTAGTAGCTGCTAGCTCTCAGGAAATCAATCAAGCGCGGGACTGCGAACTCTGCGTAGAGTTTCACCTAAGCCATACATAAGTCAGAATAACAATGCAAAGAATAACTGCAACTCACCTGAACGTCGGCGAAGTCGGACACCAACAACGGGTCTGTCTCCACCAGCGCATCGAGATAAAGGAAGAGATAATACGGGCGACTCTGCAGCTGCTGTATGACCTTCGTAATCTGCAGTCTTTTATCAGCATGGGTTTCATCTCATCAAAGCCCAATAAACAACTCACAGGTATCGAGTGCATATTGTCCACGAGCAACGTAATCGCCTCGCTCTTCCTGTCCTTGTCCCCAAGCACACTCTCCGCCGACTCCGTTTTCCTCTTCTCCATCAGCTCGTGGTCGAATTCCACAAGTAGCAGCACTTGGTCTTGCACGTCCGTGAAAAGGTTGTTCTCTTTGATGAGGTCGAAGACATTGGGGCGACGGAGGCGGAGGAAGTAGGGGAGGGCTTTGCCTGGTTGGCGGTTTGCTGTGTATCTAAATAGGGAATTTAACGACAATGTTGTAGGTTCTGGGGTAAAAGGCTCACAGCTCCGCGAGGCACTCCATCAGTAATGTCGAACTAGGGGTTGAGGAGATCGTGTTTGATGTAGATGCCGCTTTGTCAAGCTCAGCGCGTACAGCGATTATCACAGCGGAAATATCGTAGATGTCATGTGGCCATTCTTTAATAGTCTTGAGCAGGACCTAGAGGTCATTTCTTAATTAGAGATGGTCCCAATGGGCAATAAAGTTAAACTAACTTGTCGGTCGTGGGTGAGGAAATGAGCGAGCATCATCTCGTACACCACATGGTCTAATCGCGGCGAGTCTGTTGGGACATAGGGGATAATAGCCTGTACCCGGTGATCAGTTCCAGCCAGGGTGAACGAACCAAAAAGCACGCACTTGGAGATGTCTCTTATCTGCGAAGATAAATATCCAATCCTCCCATCTCTTGGAATCGTGCGCGCATACTTTTGGACACAGCTTAGCCGCCTTCTCAAATTCGCCTAAAGAACACAGAAATAAATTAGCAACAACTTTGGAAACATGGGATTCTTCACCGCAAAGACTGACCTTCGCCAATAAGATGCTCAATATACCGCTGGCCGATCTCCTGCACTCCCAGCCTCTCACCCTCAAACGCCTCTCCCGGCTTCTGAGGTCCCAAATCCGCCTCGATTTTCTCTACCTCGTCCAATGCCTCCTCGTACCGCTTCCTCTCCAGCAGCCACGCCACATGGTCTCGTCGATCTCTCGGCTTTACCAGCACCAGATCGCTCGGGCTCATCACCACGTAGCTCCTCTCCTCCTGCGGCACGTCGGCGCCATCATCCGTGGATATAGATGCCAGAACGTAGTCATTACACCCCCACTTCTGGTAGTCGGTGATGGACAGCGCATCCGCGGCCACTTCCTCCCCTGCTCGGGAGACGATACGCAGCTCGGGTCTATCGGCGGCTTTGCGCGCTTGTCGGGTGCGGTCTTCCGTCTGCTCGTCGCTGAATGTGTCTGGAGGTGTGTAGGCAAGGATGAGGAAGGAAGTGAGCGTCCGTGCAAGGTTGTCCTTGTCGCTTTCTTTCTTCTCCATCTCATTATTTCTTACTGCCACCGCCAGAGGGTCCATATGTAGCGAAGATGGCAAAGAAGGCGTAGGATGCGGCACCACACCCGCAATCATACAGTCCAGCTGGAATACGGCTGTTATCTCCACGAGCAAAGGGGGTAAATTTGCCGTAGCGCTGCTGTTCGGGGCTGTGGGATTCCGTGGGCGTGCTCTTATACGGGCAACTTTGATGTGGTCTGCCCAAGCAATGAGGAGGGTGGAGTTGTCTTGCCAATGGAGTGTACATTTGAAGAGATCGGCGCGGGGGGAGGAGGCGGGTCGGTCGATGAAAGTAATGCGTGACTGAGACGTCTGGTCATAGATTTTCACCCCCTGCAGCAGTGCCAAAGGAACAGATGAATGCTGATAATACGGATATGACAGTGATGAACGCACGAGATCATTCGCCCATGCGATAAGCCGGCCTCTCCAGCGTACTTGCCATATGGGACCTTCGCCTGAATGCAGAACTGTCTCCTTATGTCCCAGCCAGCCCTTCTCTCGCAGTATCAGTGACCCAGCCAGACCTCCACATACCAATGCGCGAGCTCCCTGCTTAGCGAAGTTCGGTTCCAAAGCAACAGTCCTCATGGGTCGCTTCATGTCAAACGCGTATGATTCAGGCGTTGATATTGAATGCACAACCACCTGTCCTAAGTAGGTTCGGTTAATAGTCCTTTGAAGCGGCTGGTTAGGAGCACTTACCGTCAATAGAAGCAGTACCCACGAAATCACCAGTTTCGTCGAGTGCAATATCAACGACAGACGCGAGATGCGGTTTGTAGGACTTGATGCGTTCGCCAGTTAACGATAGTATATGAATGATACCTGCGTGCGTGCCTAGTACCTGGTAAACGGGACTGTCGGAGAACAGACAATGAAGAGAAGAACACGGTACGTACCATGAGCTTATTGGAAATGACAAGTGCAGACGCGGAATCCTTCCTCAGAAGATCAGGAACTGAGCCGCCTATTCGCTCGTACTTCAGTGCAGGCTCTTCGTCTTCTTGATCCTCGTCCTCGTCCTCGTCCTCGTCCTCGTCCTCCTCGCCTTCCTCCTCACTCTCCGTCCCTTCATCGCTAGAATCTCCTTCCTCGTCTTCATCACCCTCTGCTGAATCGCTGTCCTCATTCACATGCGTTTCCTCGTCTTCCTCCTCGCCATCCGTTAAGTTAGTAGGGCTATCCGTAAACCGCTCTTTAGTATCCGCCTCCCCGTCATGACCGTTTGGAGCAGGTGCCTTGCCAGTGGAGGTCGACCCTGGAGACGCCATATCCTCTGAGAGAAGTAGTGCAAGTATACGTAAGGAAGGGTCTGTTTGCGAGAAGATCCTTGTATAACTTGCCTGGCAGTAGCGCAGCACGCGCGTCGGACTCGGAGGAGACGCCAGTCACGAACAAGTTGATGTCATTAGCTGCCGTGGGAACAAGTCTTCAGAAGCTTCTGGCAAACATAGACACATCTACATCGTCTATGTCTCAAAATTGTAAGTGCGAACCTGTGTCTCTTGAATTGAAGGGAGCCTGAAAAATCGCAACGATTGCACACACAGAACAAAATCTGCATAGATCTGAATAAATAACGTTAAGAAACCTATACTACGTGCTGATGCCTCCAATGTACACCATTTATACGGCCCAAACCGCGATGAGTTCCAAATGCACGATGCTCGAACTCCCCATTTCCCTCAGAAACAGCAAGGATAACCACACCCAAAACAGGTATCAGGAGCAGATGTAAGAAGCCTTGGTTCCTGTAGATCCAAGGCTGAGTGATTTATCTGTTGAAAAGACGATAGGAAGTACCGGAATACAGGAAAAGCGCAATAATTCGGAGGTAAACGCGTAGTGAATATTGTACAAAATAGTGTCCTTAAGTACATATTCTCGAGCTAGACTACATAATAAAGCTAGTGAGATTGGGGCATACGAAACAAGTAAGCCTAAAATCTGCATAATGGGATAGTGAGGTGAGATCCATAGCGAAGTGAGATCCATAATGCTAAACATAGAAAGGCACAAATGGGAATGTAATCGTTTGTACTAACCAATATTCCAACATTATCCACTAAATAACTGCGCCGACGTTCCAATGTCGCATTGAGACACGCAATGAAGTTGAGGTTCACTTCCGTCGGTAACGAAAAGTCAGGAGTGATTTTTCAGTGGAAAGTGGCTACATTATTGTACCCATTGAGCAACATCTCAATACTGCTTGTGCAATAATATTGCACTGCCTGATCAGGAGGAGGGAGGGGAGATTAAAGATCGAATGGGACAGGAAGCTCAGCTCCAGAAGATAGCTCCAGATACGTGGAACATAGGCTATAATATTTATTCGAGATAATGGTGAGTGTAGTGATTATTTTTGAGGTCGAGTTTTTAGGAGGCGAAGACCGCGGGGGAAAGTGGTCTGCCTGGCCTGCTGGCATCATTTATCCTTCCACACTTTAAGAAAGGGGGATAATGAGCCAAGTAAACTTTATAATGGTATTGAAAAGAAAGCAGACCTATGTGCTATTGTATAAATATGCCTTGTATTTGCCTCCTGGAAGACCTTCTGAAACCCTAGGCCACGCAACGAGGAGAAAGAAGAATGGAGAGTTTGCAGGAAGCAACACCTCTACCAGAAATCCCTGGATATCCGCTTCCATACTCCCCGAAAAAATACAATGGATCTGAAAGCCAGCTCATTTGAATCACGGAAAAATATAAAACGAGCCTAGTGCCAAATATCTGTGAACATGTGCCACCTCCTATGAATTCGCTCCAATAATGTCTCATCCGGGGGTGGATCTATCGTGTAGTAATATGAGTCAGGTTCACCTGGAACGATAATCGAGTGCTCGACCCATGTCCCACTTCCATTGGCGTATGCTTTCACATGTATGGACAAGTCGGAGTTGATAATAATAGTATACTATTTGTTAAGGGGGACATTTGGTCCGAGGTGGATTCCAGTGGCTTAATTGCCGCTGATAGTGTTAGTACTGTTGCCGGCAATTCCAGTTGTATTCGCCTTTTGTTCCTCTTATCTTTGAACGGAGAGGCTGGGAGTAGCTTTGAAAGGGAGGCGCATGGTAACATTTAGAAGGAGATGATTGCAAGGGGATGCCGTATTATAAGCTGAGATTATCTCAGATTTTCCCTCTTCGAGTCAGATCCGAGACAGACTCAATCGGAAATGCGACGTATGAAGGGTAAGACACTGAAGAATGAACGTAGCTTTAGGGTATAGATAGCACCAATCCAGCTGGCTCCTATGGGTCAGTGCTTCTTATTCAAACCTCAGTATCTTTAAACTTTCTGAGCTAGAAGTTGAACAGAGCTTGCACTGGCAGTGCGCATCAAAAAAATTCCAGTCATGCGTTTGTGACGCTGAGCAGATGTCAGCCCTGAGACGAGAACGTCGCTGGCATTTGACTGATTTAAAAGGTGAACCAAAGGTGAATAACACTTTGCACTTGGGGTTGAAAGGGAAACTATACCAGATCACCACATGCATATAAGCAGAGCGAATTTCGAGATGTCCTCGATTACACCTGGTAAGCAACAATAGTGGACCTTAACATTAGAAAAGGAATATATATTTTTCTGAAGTGCAGACAGTAAGAAAAAGAACAGGATACTGAAAGGAATGCCACGTACATCTCTAGCAATACACATGCAGACCGCACACCCAGCGCCTTCCCCATAGAGACAAGTACACGTTAAAGCACGAGCTCCTCCAACTGGTATTCACCAATCGCCAGTCCAGCTTGTGCCTGCTGCTGCTTCCTCCTCTGCCTCCAGTCACCCTGAGGCTCCTGAATTCCCTTCTTCCCCCTCTCTTTCTCCTTCAAGGCGCGATTGTGCGCATTGGCGAATGGCTCGAGAGGCCCGCGGAGCTGCTCCCCTGCTTCCAAAAGCGCGATCTCAGGCTCGATCATGGCGGAGAGGTGTTTCAACACCTTGTGTGCTGGCGTATGCGAGAGCAGAAGGACGAACGACGCGTCCAGGAGCGTCTGGATGAATTTGGTTATCTGTCGGTGCGTCAGTCTTTTATATATTATTCTTACAAGGAAAAAGGGATAAACCTGATCCAAAGGAGGCAAACTCTCGTCTTTCTTCCCTGTGCGTTTTCTCGAATTTCCGTCCTTCGCTTCCACGTCACCTTTCCCTGCCGCAAGTGGCATCCCCCTATCATTCCACCGCCTCACCCATCCTTCGAGCACGCTCAGAACCGCAGTGACATCCTCCGGCTGCTTCAAATGCACACGCAGAGCCTGTCTCAAGGCCGGCGTGGAGCTCGGGTACGCAACGAGAGCAGCGAGGAATGTGGGAAGCGGGAACATAATGGACGGCGCGGGTCGTTGTAATGTTTGAGGCGAAGGATCGACATCCATGGCGTCTTTTTCTTCCATTTCTGCGGATACCTTGACTTGCTGCTGGTGCGCAGCAAGAACGTCGTGAAGGCAGAAGACGAGCTCCATTTCGGGGATGTCTAGGACCGTTTCGATTGCACGTTGGGTTAGGTTCTTTGTGCAATAACGATATTGGCATGAAATATCCACAAAAGGATAAGAACAATAAACGCACCCATTCGCCTCTTATTCTCAAAGCTTGTACCAGTCCACCTCCTTCCACCATCCCGTTACTTACCGCTTTCCTGTCAAGTAGATACCGCACCACTGTATCCGAGCAAGGTACAGGAGCCTTATCCTGTGGAGCAGGAGGAAGCGCAATGGCAAGCAAATCTTTGGTGAACGCATAACCCAGAGTAGGTAGTAGTCCCTTCTCCTTCTCCTCCTCCTCCTTCCCTTCAGCCTTGGCTTCGTTCGCTGATGCCGCCTCCAGCCGCTCTTTCGTCCTCTTCTCCCACTCGAAGAATGCCGCATCCGCAGCCTGAACATTTCCCTTCTCCATCGCGCTGCGCATACGTACGAGGAGAGTGGCTTTTTCCTGCTGGTAGGGGTCGGTTGTTGCTTTTGCTCCGGGGGCAGAGATAGCAGCAGCGGAGCTGGGGTTGAGCCACCTCTTCCCAGCTGCGCCCTTCCCCATCGCAGCTGCAATCGTCGACTGCACTGGGACGCTGAATGGCACCACTAGCACGCTCGATCGGAGGGGATGCTTTACGGGTGAGTCTGCTGTTTCTCCGCCGGTATCCTGACGCCCGACGGAAGTTGATTTTGATTTTGAAGGCGAAAGTACGAGCACTGCCTGCTTTGAGTCCCCATTTACGAGCTCAAGACGGAATGATCCTTTATCCTTGAGGGGAAACGAGGCTTCGGCAAGGAGAATGCCGTACTGGAGGTCCCAGAGGAGGAGAGCGATGTCGGAGGAATAAGGGGAGGGAGATGCAAGGAGGACATGAGTAGAGGTTAGAGCAAGAAGCGTGGGTGATTCGAGGGAGGATGAAAGGTTGAGGGCGGGGGAGAGGGAGATGGTCTGCAGGGATGAGGGAGAACCAGAGGAAGGAGAAGGAATGAGGAGGTAGGCATGCCATGTTTGAGATTTTACTGTGGTGAAAAGTAAGAAATGAGGTACAGAAAGAGCTACGAGAGGACATACAAAGAATGCTCAGGCATCCAGAAGCACTTAAGGATATGCATGATGTCTGCTGAAGAAGCAGAGATCTCAGACCCGCTATTTCGATTCGGAGAACAGTAATAAACGTACGTCATGCGCAAAAGGAAGCGTGCACTCTCCCACAAGTGAGATTCCATCACTACCCCCGTCAACAAATAGAGCCTGCAGATTTATGGATTTTCCAGAGCTGAACAGCAACACTAATACCATCCCAGGTCCCGGGGCGAGCCCCGAGGAAACGAAAGTGCACGACTTTCGATCGAAGGAGAAAGTTTTGAGAAGGGCTGAGGATGAAGATAGAGAAGTGTTCCAGGACGCATTCAAATTTAGCTCCGAGTCTACGAGGGAGACTTGGCCTGCTGGCCCAACAACAAGAACCCGTTCTTCGAGGGAAGGAGACGCGTGCAATATTTGTATTGGATGTGATATCTGTATGAAAAATATTGTTAGAAATAGAGAACGCCGTGAAGATAAAGGAACGAAAAGGACGTACCTTTGCCGATTTAATTTTCTGATTCTGCTGTGCACGCTCTGGGAGAGAACTTGAGAGATCTTCTGACCATACAGACAGCGTATGATTCGCCTCTGCAGCTGATGAAGATGCCGATATCGACGAAGAAGCCACAGCGGCATAGGTAGTGAATGTTGATGAGCTCGAGGAGACGGTCGTCAGTGCTGGTGAAGCAAAGGCTGTTGATGGCCCGAGAGTGTGGGAGATGACTGGATGAAGAGCGGATGCATCAAGAACATGCACGCCATCTGCAGGAGCGGCGACAGTGACATAGCCGGAGTTTTTGGATTTGGATTTTTCGACATAGGTCGCGTAGAGACTGTTAGACTGGGCCTTGCCTTTTGAAGGGAGAGAGGCATAACTAGAGAGGAGGAAGGGCTCCGCAATTGATGCGTGTGTGTTCATCATAGGCGACGGCGGTAATGACGGCGGCAACGACGAGGAGGACAAGAAGGGTCAGTTTTTTGGTGAGAGAGCGCGATGATTGGCTCCTGGGAGCGATCGTGCCTAAGGTTAGGGCTCAGAACGGAGATGCCGACAAATGCCCGCCGCAATCCTTTTCCCACAGCTCTATCGTCCTCCCATGGTCTGCTTTCCTCCAGTTTCCTCCCGTCTTCCAAGTTGCTATTGAATTTCTCATCTGAACCATCTTTCTAAGGGAGTTCTTTACCATATACATGGATGAACTTCCTATGCACGATGCATTAGCAGCTGAATATGAACCAACATGCTTGATCACGAAAGATCAGCACTTCAGAGAATCTCCTCATCCCAATGCCAAACTCCTCGCCTGTCCTATTCACAATCTACTTGTCGAAATTGTCAATCTTATTTTCTCTGCTTGTTCTCATCCTGGTCTCTTTTCCGCCAGCACATGCTCCGTGGACTCTTGCGGAGGTCTGCAGTGAATGGCGTCATATTGCTCTATCGATGCCCTCGCTGTGGGCCAATCTAACTGTGAAGCTCGACGCTCGGCTACAGCTTGATGAGTTACCGCTTTGCATAGCACGAGCCGCAGAACTCCCCCTCTGTATAAAGCTTACCTACACACATCTAGGCATTTCTCGGCATCCTACAATGGTTCGTTGTATCAGACCTCTCCTAGTGAATTCACATCGATGGTCGGAGCTTTCGTGTACGATAGAATACGCTACTCTTACCCTGGATCCATTCCTGTATGGCATCCAAGCGTTGCAGCATTTGAGCCTTACAACTAATATCGACAACACCTGGATGTTCATTCCGTCATCTATGTTCAAGCTTGCCTCGAGCCTCACATGGTTGACATTTCGCATGAGTATATCGTATGATTTGGAGCTACCATTTGCGCAACTCAAGCGCTTTGATTTCAGTGGTGGCGTGGCGGATGGGCACTTTGAGCGACTACGGAAGATGTCCAATCTAGAGTGGCTGGATTACCGTGGCGCCTACATCGGACCAGGATGTTCATGGCCCATAGAAGGCGATCCAATACGACTGGAGCTCCTTAGTGTATTGCAAGTCGACTACCGCTACTCCAGCAGCCGCCCGTTACAACCACTCATAACCCCAAATCTACACCACCTTTACCTTACTGTTTTTGGTGCAGCTCACTGGAGATCCGACGTCGACAACGGTGTTATTTCTATTGTTCGACATTGCTCGTATTCGCTGAAGCGATTAACGCTGCATGGGAGAACCAACTTCGAAGTGAACGTGGAACGTCAGCAGATTATGGAAATCTTGAGACTCGTACCCGGGGTCATACAGCTAGATTTTGAGGTCGCCTATACGTCAGATATGACTGCCCTTCTGAATTGTATCGATGAGGCACATCGTGATGACCCGACGCTGCTTCCCTCCTTACAGGCGCTCACTCTGCAAAATGGCACTGTACGGCAACTAAAGACGTTCAGACTTAATTTATAACTATGACTGTCCATGCTTTCTACACTTCTATTGTACGGACAGCGATCAAAATCAGAGCAGGTCATCACTGAGAAGACAGTCGTTTAACTGCTGAGGTCCATGTGCTCGTTATCGAGAATAGCTGCGACGAGGAGCATAACCAGTTTTGTGAGAGAGTACCACGGCATTTGGTGTGATCATATCAGGTAATAGCGCTGAAAAAAAAAGATAAAATTTTACTGCGTCTGCATACGTTAAATATAGCAAGAAAAGAAGGTGAAAATTGAATATCAAAAGGAGTATATAGAGAAAAACATGCGGGTACATGTCTGGTAGTAAGTAACCCCCTCATCCTCCTTGCAATAGCAGAAAGAAAAGAGACAGTGAATGTACCTAAATACACAGAGAAAAATAAGCGGGACAACCTAAACATCCTGTAATAAGTATCCCCCTCATCCCCCTCGTCATATAAGAAAGAGAATAGCGAATATAGCGAAGTATATGGAAAAAAAACAAAGCGGGACTGACCAACAACCTGTAGTCAGTAGCTCCCCTGGTAATATAAGAAGACAACAATAAATGTAGCGAGGTATAAAGGGAAAAATAAGCGGGACCGACTAAACAGCTTGTATTAAGTAGTCCTTCTTATTCCCCTCATAACATAAGAAGACAACAGTGGAGTGCCGAAGTATGTAAAGAAAAACAAGCGGGATCGACGAATGGCTCGTAGTAAGTAGTTCTATACATACTCCGCGGAACAGAAGAAAGATAACAGCTATAAGAAAGAAAGAAGTAGCCTGGGTATACCTGAGAAGAAAAGAAGAATAAGCCGGTGCTTAGCACTCGCTTATTCTTCTTTCGTAGAAGCCATCTACGTTTCCCTTCTCGGTAAATTAAAGCGCGAGAAAACCTCCAACGATGACAGTTATACTGTTTCAGTGACCATTAGGGCTTCCAGGCACTTCTGTGGCGAAGAAAATACAAATCTCAGTCATGGACGGTCTGTGAGACGGTTCAAGTTCCCAGCAGCTTTCAATAATTCTCCAAAGTAAGTCGGTTAACTGTTGAGACTCGTGACCGTAGGGTCGACCAGGTCGACCGGAGCAGACAAGAACCTCGTAGAGGACCGCAGCGTCATTATGAAGATGACTGAAAGGTAGAGATCCTGAGAAGACCTTCTCGCCAATATTAATGAGTGTGTAATGCTTGGACATAAAAGAACAATATACCTCAATGCACAGACAAGCATATGAGTAGACATCTGAAGCAGTGGTTATAGGATGAATACTGGGACACAACTTTTCAGGAGCCATCCAACGCAAGGTGCCGCAACATTGTTCCGGATCTTCTAGGGTCGTTGACGTGGATTCATGTAATATCGAGGAACAATTGAAGTCAGTAATCAATGGCTCCCCGTCATCGCCAATCAGTACGTTTGCCTCAAGAAAAAGCCAACTCAGTAATGATAGGGATTTGACGTTGGGTAATAATGACATACCCCTCGTAGATCTCCATGTAGAACTGGGTTCACTAAACAGTGCATATACTGCAGACCATCTGCGATTCCTGAAAGCTTAAATAAAGATCAGTCCTAGATATTTGTTGTGTAATTATGCCCATATATTTACTAGATGCATCCTATTCGAATCTGGATTGGTGCGAAGGTGTTGATCTAAAGTGCCATTTGTTTGGAACGGAGATACCATAGCCAGACCCACTGGAGCAAAATATATGCCGAGCAGAGGAAGAATATTTCGGTGATGAAGTAATTTCCAAATAATATACTCTTCACAGTACTAATAGTGCAAAAATCAAGTATCAAAAAGCAGCTTGGGAGCATGAGCAACATAAGCTTACGAGTTTAATAGACTTTCCGTGGGTGAGACACCTCCGATGACACTTGAGCGCGACTGCCTTATTCGAAATAGAGCCCAAGAAAATGTCGGAAGTTGTAGTACCTGCAAAAGGATGCGTCGAAATATTGTCGATATCGGTAAGTCGTGCCACGGAAGTCGTGAACCTCATGGCTACCAATGCCGCCAAAAATTCTTCGAAATTGACGTTTCTTGGAGGTACATGTGATTCTTCACCCACTTCGGTGAAGAAAGCCATGTCAGATTACTGTATCGCCACAGGTGATTTCTTTCGACCTAAACGTAGTATTTGTTGACAGAAAGATATTTTGGTAAAAATTGATATGCAATGGATAAACTTTTCCGTTGTGGCGGATAAACGATACCTTGAGACACGATAGCATTAGCCTGTAAAGAACTTAATGAACAAGAAATGTTGAATGTTGTACTTACTTCTATTTATCTGGTCCTTCAGCTGACATTGGGTTATTTTATCAGTCAAAACGCGCAAAATTTTGCAATTGAAGGATATTGCATACCAGTAGAAGTTTTAACCAGGTGGAAGCTGGAAGATTTGGACGAGAAGTCGACATCGCTCAACTTTGAGGAAGCTCACTTGATATAGGATGATATTATAAATCTTGGAATGTGTAACCTCCCTACAGCTTCATAGCTTTTCACAGCCTTCGTATGATCCTGAACGACTTGGGTGTATGCGGACCTTTATTTACGTGCGGCGCAGCTACATGTCCTGAATTAAAATTTCCTGATCTGAATCCGACAAGCTTCCACACACCAGTTTGTCACACAATAATATATATATTCTAAACGATCTTCTTCCTTTTCTACGAAATTTCCTAATATGTTAGCATATTAAAGCTGAATTCTGACCTCATACCAAGCGGTTTCCTTTCAAAAAATCTCGTCCTAGCTGCAGACTACCAACAAGTTAATATTCTGTACTTGCTTTCAGTGTGCGGAATTTTGAAATCCGCGTGATGTGACCCTTGTGACTTTTACCTGATAATGAACGACAGCGTGATGTCTAAGAACCACCGGCATCCAACAGCATTCAACGGCGACCTCTGTTTAGCATGTGGCGAACTTGAATGTTACTTGGATGTGCTGTAAAATGAGTTCACCCATCACAGCTTCGCACTGCATCTCTCAGAAAAGGAAGCCCTACGGTCCGTCATAATCCAAACGAGACGCACATCGTTTTCAATATCCTTCTGTCCGGCTTTCGTTTCTCTCTCAACAATTCACCACCAACTTGAATCTCTACCTTTGTAACATCATCAACGTTCACTGTATTAATATCCATTGACTTCATGGAATCTGCGGCATATCCCTCGGAATTGGCTACATCCTTCTTTTCAGGCTCTACAGTTCGTGCAGGCGGCTTCAGCGACGTATACCGTGGAACTTACCATGGCACCGTCGCTGCTTTCAAGTGTATAAGAATGGATTCTTTACCAAGAGAGCGTCAAGTGAAGATGCGGAAGGTATGGTCGACACTATACATTATTACTGAGATTTCTGACTATTTCTTTAGAGACTCTTGGACTCAGCGAAGATTTGGGAACAGCTTTCTCATTCAAATGTAGCTGCCGTGAAGATCCACGATTGGCACAGAGATCATAGGATATTCCCTCCGATTATCTCACCTTGGTATGAGAGAGGCGGAATCCTGGATTATTTAAGCACAAACCCTGATGCCCATCGTGCAATGCTCGTGAGGCGATATCCTCCTATTTCTGGGGAATAAATAGTAAATGTTTGATATTATGCAGATAAAAGAAATCGCAGAAGGTTTAAGCTACCTACACGAATGTCATGTGATCCACGGCGATTTGCATCCTGTGAGTGTCTCTGTATTATTTAAATTTATCTTCATGTTACTCTTGTTATTAGGGAAATATACTGATTGACGACAGCGGAAGAGCCGTGATCACCGATTACGGATTGGCGACAATATATGATTCGCAACATTGTTCCACATTCTCGAATCCTGTCGGGCCCAAATACCGATATAATGCCCCAGAGTGTGTCAGAGGCGTAAATGCGTGCATTTCCGATGCTGCGAGCGATGTATGGTCCTTTGCTTGTCTTTCCTTGGAGGTAATATCACCTTCTTATATTGGTATCTGCTCTAACCTTCTTCAAAAATGCAGATTATCACCAATGTTCGTCCTTTTGAAGGCGTGATATTCGACGCCGCCATTTTTTTGGCTCTCTGCAATCAGCAATCACCATTTTCCCAACGACAGAAGTCTTTAATTTCACAGGAGATCGATCTAGATTTATGGGATCTCATGCTCACATGTCTACTAGAGTCGCCTCCTGAGCGTCCAAGCATGAGCGAGATCTACAAAAATTTATTCCAGATAGTAACCGCCTTTTCTCAGAAACACGACGTATGCCTTAGATATTCTCCGACTGTTTGCACGGAAGTCCAGCGTTGTCAGGGAGAATTTTATCAGGAAAATGATCGACGAGCGCGGCTGTAATATTATTCGATGAATTCCGAGCTTCATGCTTCACCTCCTGTGGTATGTCCCAGGTCGAAAGAATTTTGTGCTTGATTGCACATTTCATAACAGTACAACGGAGTTCTTGTATCCTATAGCCATGAGCAAGCTTCATGTAATGTAAAAGAACGTGTTGAAATCTAACCCCAGTGCACGTAGTTTAGGCGATGCCTAGATAATAACAAACAGTGATAACTCAGTCAATATTATATAATCGACTGAACATTTAGTTGGTACCTAGATAATAACAAACAGAGATAACTAGGTACGAAGTAAGTAATGGTTTCATGGACATAGAAAGTTTAGTAACTCACCTCAGTCGATATTATATAATCGACTGAGGTGTTGGTTACTGCTACATAGTTGTTTTATAGTATTACAAGTATTGCCAAAGCTGAAGGTCAATGGGTGAATGAGTACAAGAGAGATAAAGCGGGGCGAGCTTTGGGTCAGTGCGGCCCAGGAGGATTGTCCGCGGTGGTCCGAGCTTTGTTGGTCCCGGTCCACATCTCAACAGAATGTGACTCCAATCCATACACAGGGTTATTGCACTAGAGTATTTCTCTATAAAAGTCAGGGCAAAGAATCACTGCCCTTCCAATTAACACATCAATCTAATTAAAGGGCACTATGAAACGATCTTGTTCGCCTTACCCTACTATCAAAACTTTCCGAAAACGTATTTCGTTGCCTACTCACCTCTCATTTCTTGGACAAGCAGATTCGAGTGCTGGACGTTATCATAGTCTTACATTTACGTGACAACTGTCCTTGCTTTATTTCGCTCTTGATTACTTATGTAATGTAGTCAGCCAAAGTTTGATTTCAAAGACAGATCGAGCTTCCAACAGCTCTCAGACAGCGCCAGATGCGCAAATCTGAAAAGGCCTCTCGACCCGTCATTCCAAATATTCACTGCTACATTTGTCATCAAGGAGTTATACTAGTGTTCGCTAACTAGCTCTGAGTTCTCAGAAACCATTAATAGCTAGTGAGGACGCTTCCATAAGACATAATATTCAAATATAAATTCATAAATTGAGCAAGAAGCATATCGATACAGTGTAAGTACATGGAACTATTCCAATACACAGCTCAGACTTTTATTCTCGAACCCCGAAGTTGCCCGGCCGTGGCAGGGTGAGTTTCGGTGTCATCATGAACAGTTGAAAACTTCTGCATGCTTGCATTCAAAGTTTCGTCCACTTGCTTTCCCTGCGTTGTCATTTCGGAGAAGGGACGGAAGCGCATCGTGTTTTCGGATACGGAAGTGAAGTAGTGGCCACTCTTAGAAACCCTGCGATGACGTCCGTTGAGAGAAGTGAGAAGAAAATATTCGGATAGCTGGATGTAAGAAAAAAGGTGTACAGGATTCGTGAAAAATATCGTGAATGAATCGAAGTGAAGGCTCACATGCAGAGATGGTAGGAAGTCGTGCCATGCGCCAGGAACAATATCAACTCCGCAAGGATGAATATTACAGCTACCACTCCGGTCTCCATGAAGTAAACAATGAACACGTTCAATATCTTCTCTGGCATACCTCGCCTCTCGGTCAGCGGTTTTCTAGGCGAGCGAAATACCTAAATCGACGTAAGATAAAATTAACCTCCTAGCATGGTAGGTATATTCTCACCAATGTGATCATGATAATAGTAATTAGAGTGCTGCACATCAGGTTACTACTAAGCCATATCTACGAATTATCCAGAGACATAATTCATTGATGTAGTGGATATCTACTTACAATGATCGAATTCAAACCTTTGAGAAGCCTTGATTTGAGTCAATATCACTAGAGAAATTCACTTGGACTGAGGCATAGATCGAAATTGCACCTTGCACAATGGCAAACTTGTTTCAAAGTTAATAGATACATATTGCTGGGTCGTTAACTGAAATCACTTACTACTGCTACCAGAGCGGTAAGTGCAGCAGCAATGCTCTTATTTTCGAAGGAAGTGTATATTTTCCTATGCAAAATACAGATGTCAATGATCTGGCCTTGATAAGGACCAAGGTGTACTTACTACGAAAAATACAGCTGAACGACAAGAGCGGCTGAAATGAATAAAATTAAATATGACGCCAGCCAGAATAAAGAAATATGCACCTACATATGCCATTCAAACCGGCTGCAAAGCGATTGACCGTGGATATTCCTCCAGAAGCCGAGTCTCGTCGAAGCCGATCACGAATGCCTCATAGGCAGCATGCGCCATGAAGAGAACATCGATAAATTTTAAAACGTTTGAGAAGTACATTGTGTCATACCGTTATCAGAGTTAGTTATGGACAATTCAAATGTAAAATGCAATACAGATAGTTCATATAAATCGTTCGTCTCTCGAGCGGAACTCCCGCAACCAATCATCTAAGACATGCTTATAAGTTAAGACGCGTCCATGAAGAAAGATGAGTCTTACAAAACTGAATAAGATAACAACTGAGGGAAATATAGCTGAGACCTGAGGCGAAAACTGAGGTCCATGGACAAATTAGCTGGCCACGTACACGAGAGGTAGGTAAAAGATTGCCTGACCAATGGAGCGAAGCTATATGACGAGAATCAGTATTTCCAGACAGAAAACGACAGCAGCATAAAGCTCTACGCACTGACTCTCGTGTTTTCCGTGCGGCATCATGTAGGGTAAGTATTCATTGACACCGCAGAGGTACAGGAGGGAGAAAAACAGAAGCATCTTAAATACATTTCAACGCCATGAATCCTACTACGCTACCTCTCAACTTCAGGGACAAATTCTCGATAAACACCGCTTGAGGCTAAAAGGCAAACATACCGTTTTGTCCCGCCACAAAGAGACATCATTACGTGAGAGTCGGGTGCGCGTTGGCATGCTATGGACTCTTAAGGTTACGAAGACCGATATATTGCAGCGATCGAGGTTGTGTTCTATTAGAATGACACATACCTGTAAAGATAAAGACATTTAAAAATATGCAAGACCTGGCAAGTGGGGCCGGCAGGGGCTGGCTGACGACCGGAGCTTCGCAAGAAGCAGGAGTGGTCAGTTCAAGGGCATAAGATCAGCAACAGAGCATACGATACCACCGCCGTCCGAAGGAACGGTGCTTTTCCAGTTTTACGCGCACGTGATGCGGAAATAGGCGTTAATAAATTCACACCCCGCTGACCTATAAAATCCTCCCTCCAAAATTTCTTCTGCTCTCTAAGTGTCCGCATCGACCCTCTGAAGCGCCAGCTATCCAGTGCAGAAGTTTACTCTTCTGGTGGTGTTTTTGCATTCAGGTTGACGGAGCGAGGCGTCCTTCGGGGTGCTCACGAGAACAAGCGGCCTGCTCTGACGCGCCCTCGTGCCCGAGTCCATTTCGGTGTTGATTTGGGTGCGGGGGCTGACGTCGGGCGGGTAAGCGTCGTCATATTCCTGTACCTGCCGTACCCCCTCCTCTTCGGAGGTTGTGCTACTATGTGGCTTTGACGGTTTGGTCAAACCATGACGGAGACATTCCTTCCCTGTAGATTGAGTCTTTTTTAATGTACTGGCAAAATATAAATTTTCTTGACTGGTCTGCATAGATATCAAGCGTTGATTTCTACTAAATCTTTTAACTTAATGCTGTGACTGCTTGAGTTCCGAAATTCAGTGGTGAGATTGCTTCGACGTGCAGTCTTTCGCTTCGACTTTCGACACATACTTCCCTTCAAATAAATGTTCAAAATTTGAAAAGCTACTCGCTACAACTGCTATGTTAGTAAGTAGCGATGGCGACAATTTCCCCCACATCACGACAATACAGAAAGTCTTTCTTCCAAATTAATTACGTTGCTAAATCAATAGATAACTGTAATATCCGACTACTAACATATACTATACTATAATCTACCCCCTTCTACCCTCATCTATTCCTCCTGTACCCTCCTCATTATCACTCCCAACCTCAAACACTGCCTCTCCCTCCCTATCTCTGTTCCGCACGCGCATCTTCCCCTTCGCAATCACAATCGCACTCCGCATCCCCTCATCATCGACCTCCTTCTCCTTCTCACGGAGCATAGAGGTATTCGGGGGGACGCTCTCCTCCTCCGCCCCGTTCCCCGCGCAGGGGGAGCTGCACGCGCTTCCGCCGGATGCGGCACCAGACGAGAGTCTTCATGCCCATGAAGTTGAAGACGACCACGAGCGCGACGGAGCCAGCGTTGTAGTACGCTATTCCCATTCCCCACACGTTGGCTTCAAGTACGGACGAACGGACGAAAAGGACGAAGAAGGACAGACGCATCCTCCCACATCGCCTTATCCCGCTGCGGCGTCTTTGCCGGGGGCACCAGTGCCATCGGCTTCGTGTTCACCTCCCTAATCAGCACCGGCTTCACCTCGCTCCCCACGCTGCTCGGGATGCACGCGGTCCCGTCGGTGATGGAAGTGAAGTGAAGTCGACGCCTATGAAGTGCAGCATCATATCGTACGCGACGTCGTAGGGCCCTATGAGGGAGGCGTTAAGCATTTGTGGATTGTCGGGGATGGTCAGGCGAGTGTCTTTGGAATAGGGAGAAGAGTTTATTTTGACGTAGGCGAGGTTCCGGGAAGCGACCCATCTTCCTACGAGCGTATCATCCACCGTCTAGCTCTGCATCTGCAGCGTCTACCGTAGCCACACAAAAAATCACACTTAAGTATTCCTCCTACACACTCAACCATCAAACACTCACCGGCACCCTGAACCCAACTCCCCACCCAACTCTAGTGCCTTAATCATGTCCTCCAGCCCCACATAATTACACATCATATCCTGGTCCCCCGCAGAAATCAAAACGGAGATCCGGGCGGGCACGCGCGGCAATATGTTTAAGGAAGAGTCGAGCCGCGGCTCGTCAAAGGCGAGGTGCATGTCGCCGTGGCATTCAATCCATTTGCCCAGGCGGGAGATGGTATGTAGAGAGGAGACGACGTCGGGGCGCTGGAGAGGAGGAGGGGTCAGTGAGGACGGTGGCATACTCCTCCCACTCGCCCTCTTTCGCATTTGAAGCCGTGGTTCCCGTCCAGAGCCAGAGCTCGACCTCCATTATCAGCCCGTCGAAATGCGAGCATCCCAGGCTGCTCTATGGGCGTCGTCAGTCATAAGACAAAATTTAAAGAGACTAAGATAGACGTACATTAAGCCAAAAGATCACCCGCTGCTTGTCCGCAACCCTTCTATTCTTAACGGGCACGAAGAAGAGGTAAGCGGTCATCGCCTTGTTCGGCACGCGCAATGCGCCGGGATCGGCCGGGAGGTGGCCGGAGTAGATGCACAGGGGCTGTTGACGTTCCAGTGGACATCAGGTAGGAGAGGCAGGAAAGCGAGAGAGGCGTGCAGGCAGGAGGGGCGGGAGGATGCAGACCCGGACTCATTGACTTTGAAGTCAGACAAAGGCGGCGACACTTGGTTGTAACGAGGGAGGATGCTTGCTGTTGAGCCCGGTGTGAAGGTGCGGAAGATAGCAGCGAAGCGGTGTGTTAAGGATATGGCAGTCAAGCGCCTGTGTAATCTTAGCTGTGGGTGCGTGTTTGGATCGACGCGGTGCTAGTACAGAGACATAAATACACTCATTCTTCGTAAGTTCCCGATGTTCATCATATATCACAGGATATTTGCACGTTCCTCGAGCGATGATGACCAGGGTTGAACATTCATAAACACCTACCACTAGTCTGAGGACAGGTTGCGTTCTGCGAAGGCCGCTGCTGCAACGGCGAGCTCGACAGTTACATACTTTCCACCACAGCACAGCAGCAGCACGAGCAGAAGAATAGGCCAAAGCCGACATCCTCCTCATCTGCCGCAGCGATGACTCCAGGAGAGGTGCGCAACACCACAGATCTAGAGATCTATACCCAACCCTCCTCAGTAAAGCACTGTATTAGGCGCTGCATGAATAACACATTCATAAATACAGTCTGTGTCCTACGTGGGTTACGATGTGTGCAGAAGCTGATTATGTTTCTCTTACGCTAGATATTACACCGTAGAGGACTCAGAGGCCCCCTTGTTGATGCTCGTCATCAGTTGGGGAACGTACTGACGGTAGCTGTACGTTCTCCACGTCTTTCTCTTCCGTTCATATCTCATTCTCATCTTCCAGTCGCTCTAGATATCACAGCGACTCGATCGCTCAGAACATCTATTTATACAACCCCGCTAGCTGCGTACAGATGAAACAAACCAGATAACAGCGTTCTCGACGATGTGTGTGAGGAGATTCCAGCGCAGGTAAAGAGATGGGTAGTGGATGAGGTGCCGGTGCAGATGGAGACGCAGAACGCGAGCTGAGATGGCCAGTGGTTGTATATGTCGCGGTGCTAAAATCCTCTCTTGTCATGCAATTACCACAGGACGAACCGTTACAAGATAGACCCTCTACGTGAAACTCTGACCAGCTCGCTCCCTCTGCCGAAGAGTCTACCATCGCGCCTCCTCACAGGACCATAAGCCGCACCCCCTCTACACCACCTCTCATATAGTCACCTCGGAGCATGGCCCTTCTTCTCACTCTCGCTGCCACATCCCTCTCTAAATTTGTCCTCAGATATTTGACTCCCCTCCCCGTCTCCAAACCCTCCCCAAATACATATCCGAAATCCCACTCATGCTTTACATCTCCCTTGTCAATGCTCAGAACTCGCCTCTGGGTCCTCGAACTGCCTGCTATGACGTGTACATCCCGTCTCTGGCCCTCTCACTGCTAATTCCCGCCTGGAGACCGCTGCGCAGGAGCTCAAGTGGATGAAGGAGAATGTGCTCAAACTGCCTGGAGGAGGAGTGCCTGCAGCTCATCTGCGGAGGTGAAGGGGAGGCAGCGCCAATGGTAATCGCTGGCGGGGCTCGATGTTCTCTGGATAGGCGGTGGAGGATGACGCGTGAGGATTTCAAGTAGGATGTACCTGCAATCTAGTCGAGGAGAATATGTATTGATTTGGGCTTTTGTCTACTCGATAGGATAAGGGTTCTTCTCCTGTACTGGTACCGCTCCCGTCTCTTGGTATGGTGCTCTCATTTGTGCATATATTTTGGAGATCTCACTGTGATGACTCGACGAAAAAAGCTCGAAGTAAGCTCCTCCCATCTACATAATCGAAAATACGTACTAATTTCGGCTTTTGTTTATCTAAAGGAAAGAGTGCTGTACCGCTACTGCTACCGCTCCTGTTTCTGGGTGCAGTCGAGTCGTACCTCATCCGTGCGCATCCTTTGGAGATCTACTAATATGGGCTACACGATGAAATGGAAGCGCAAGATAAGTTCTTGCATAGTCAAGAATATGTGCTGATTTCGGCTTTTGTATATGGAATAAAGGTGCTTTCCACTACTGGTACTGCTCCCGTCCTCTGGGTACGGTCGAGTTATAACTCATCAGTGTGCATCCGTGGAGGTCTGGCTGATCCGGCTGTCTCTTGTGTTGTGAGACGGGGGTGCCTTGTAGATGTTGTGCTGATTTCGCTTCCAATGAAGGATAATGCTACGGCTACCAGTATCACTCCAGACATGGTGCTATGATTATGAATACAACTTCTCGTTGCTGTTCGTCTTATGTTTCGAGGTACTATGCAATCAACCTATCCTTGCGGCTTTCGAGCTATTTGAGCTCGAAGACTTCCCTTGCGGATGATACAGCGTATTGACCAGCTTCGGATGATCTGACATGTTGAATGCGTACCAAGCCCTGTACATCGTTCACCGCCGGGAAAGACTGGAGGTTCATGCGCAGCAACAAGGCAAGACGAAGTTATGCTCACGAAACTCTTGTATTATCCAATTATTTGTAGTACAAGTACAGGTCATTTAACCATAATTATAGCTAACAAACGAAAGCAAAACGTCAAATCGCCAGTGCGGCAGAGACGCTGGATGCACTGCTCTCCTCCCAACATATCCCCGACATATCCAGCAACCGATTATGAAACAACGCATCCATCCGAGAACCACCTATTAGGTAGAACAGGTGTCAATACCTACCTATACCACACAGGTAAAAAGGGGACTCACCAGTTATTGTTCAGCGACTCTATCCAATTCACCACTAACAGGAGTCGCAGGTACACGCTGCGCACAGGGAGGAGTTTTGCCTTTTCAGCGTCATCGATGGGAAGGACCATCGTTATCCAGAAGGAGAAAGTGGAGGGATCTGCGGAGGGCGGGTCGCCGTATGTGGATATAATACGGTTGTGAATCCATGGAGCAGCGGATTGTTGAAGGCGCTCAAGGAAAGAGATACAGGTTGCCATGAGCTCTGGTACCGTTGGCCGCCGAGGATGGCGACGTTGAACCCTGGGAAGCTGAGCGGACGATCTTGCTGCGTCTAATGTCGAGCTATCGTCGAAAATTTGCTCATAGCTATCTTCCCTGGCCGTGCCTCTGATATCCATCACCGGGTCTTCCGGATAGTCATCGATCCTGTGGTCATGAACAGAATCAGTTACCTCTGCGGCGTTTCACCAGCTCATGCTTACCTTTCAATCTTCGCCACCATGTACCCATCCAGCACATCCCTTTCCAGGATTCTAAACCGGAACGTACCACGCGTCTCCACCATGCTGCGCCCATCAGGCAGCTGCTGCGCAGAGCGGATGTCAAGCATCGTCCCATACTCCGTAGATGCCCCTGCAGCAGAGGGCATAATCATACCGAAGGATGGGTTTGGTGCTTCCAAGCAGCGGCGCAAGAGCAAGCGATACCTGAGAAAGAGGTCAGAAAGGAGCGCATTCATTTAGCCAGATAAACTATACCGCGGTTCGAAGATATGCAAAACCATAGGTATCTCAGGAAACGCTAGCTGTGCAACCATGATGGGTATCTCCAGGCGACTAGCGGCCTCATCTTCCTCGATCGCCTCACGACGCTTCTCAACAAGGGCAGGAAAACTTTTTACGACTGCAAACATGAATTAGTGTCACAGCAAGAGCAGAGAAGAAAGATAAATCACTGAGCATCTGCAGAGACTTGTTGACTTCATGATTTTTCAGAGTTTCTCTTGGGAACTCCTCGCGACACAGTGGGCAATTTGAATTATGGTCCAACGACCGTAGAATGCATTTACAACAGAACGTCTGATAGAAATATTAGTTTAAGAAGAATCTTAATGGTATTGAGACATACATGTTGGCAAGGCGTCGTCACTGGTTGATAGAGTAACTGTAAGCAGATTTCACAACTGAGTTCTGCCAGCAATTCCTTTCCAAATTTCACAAAGACACCTGGAGGTTCTGGTATGTGTTCGGCCATGGAGTTGTCGGGGGATGTATCCATTGCCTCCTCATCATCGTCACTATTGACGTTCACGGACGATTGAATGCGAAGAGCTATTGCCAAGATCCGGGAGATCGCAACATCAGGTTTAAAAGCTTTAGCAGGCAGCTTAGAATACGCAGGAGGTTGGGTTCGTGAATCCACAGCTTCAGGCTCAACTGGGGATCCCGCCGAGGGCTCAGTAACATGGGAGCCCTGACTACTTGTCGTTTCACATGACTCTACGGGGCAAGTTAGAAAGAGAGGGGTTGTAAGCAATGCCGATGATGGCTTGAGCAAGTGCCAAGAGCAGACAGTGTGACCACAACTGAGAGTAATAGGCTCGCTCAGGGTGTCGGAGCATACAGGGCAACCGAGCAGGGCTATCACACTGCCAGGAGAGAGTTGGGTATACATAGTTTCTTCTCCCTTGTCAACGGCATCTGGAATGACGATAGGCTGAGCATCACTATAAGAAATTAAAGTCTGGCTCGAAGGCGATGTAATAGGTTGGAGTTTGGACAGTGAAGCCTTTGGGGGCACGTTTTCTTCCATCGCACGCCTAAAGGCTGCATAAGAAAACGAGCATAAAAAAAAAAGGGGGGGAAGGAAAAACTGAGCGTACCGATGCTCGTTCCAAACCTTCGATGGGATGGATAGTTAGTGTAGAGCTGGAAGTAAGAAGATACCGGCATACCTGAACGTCTTTTTCAAACCGCCTGGAGAGTGTGTCATCATGAATAGAAATATACTCGCAGTCGAGGTTGTGTTCAACGCAGCGTTGACAGCGACCATTGGGATTGTCATGAGCGGGCAAGCACTGTATAATGGAGGGAAAATTAAACGTAGGTCCTGATATAGTGAGGAACAAAGAAACCCACTCTGATTTTGCGTCCACGGCAAATTAAGCACGCCATCTGACCCCTTCTTGATTCCCTTCCACCCGTTTGTTGCCTGGAAAGACTTTGAGAACTAGACGAGGTGGCAGACGAATCCATTTGTGCGGGCGTGTGTGCTTTAACGAACTGGACAGAAACAGGTCAGCTACGAGTTCCAGAATTATAAAGGAAACTATTCACCTTAGGGACAGAATCCATCGCCATTAGCCTAAACACATGCGTCTGAATAGGCTCGTAAAGACTAATGATGGTCTCAAGTTGGGTGGCATTATAGGTGTCTGTCCGCTTTGGCTCGACGCGCCCCTGCAATCCCTTGCTGGTGAGACTCGCGATGACCTCCTCGAGATACTTGACAAGCTCGTTCCGCAGGCCGGATTCGATGTTTAGCTCACACTGACTCGAAGCCGCGAGGTACGTATTGTAAATAAGGAAGGCAGTGTCAATCAGCGACTCGTAGTTTTTCTCCAAGTCCACCTGTCCCGGGGAAGTCTGGGTGGCAAGGGATCTAGGTACTACAGTCATAGAACTTGCAATGATGTTAAACTTCTTCTTGAGGTCCTGGACATCGATCCAGAAGGCTAGATTCTCCTCGCAGGATTCACTCCGTAGGAACTCACGAAATAGAGGGAGAAGGCCGGGGTCTTCCAAGATGTATTGCAACCGGTCGATGTTGCTCGACTTTAAGTTGAAGTTTTCAAAAGGCGGATGTACACTTTGACTTGGATATGATCTAATATCAGTATCCCAGGTTTGACTTTGGGAAGAATTCGAGAAAGGGTGACCATCTAGGTCTTGTTTTGATCTTTCTGGAAGCTCTGTATCCTTGGGTGAAATAAAAACAACACCTAGATTAAAGAACATTGTGAGTGTGGCACAATAAACATACAAAGCTGAATATCCACGCTTACCATCCTCATTGATGATTTTACACTGATCAAACACCCGGTAAACGAGTTCCGATAATTCCAATTCTCTTGCTCATCCTTGAAAGAAGATAATGATATTTTATGAATCGAGGAGCCATCAGCTGTGAAAAATGTGGTACCTCGGGTAAAATATTACACCAATCAGTGTCATGAGTAACAGCAATTGTAGCGTTCAAGTGCTATTGCGAACGTAATCAGCCAGCGTATATGGGGCAAAGACATGGCTCAATGGTCACCATCTTCAGTAGATATTGGTTGATTATCCGTGTAGGGTGTACGGTCTAGTTACACATATGATCAGTATAATTGGTAGGAATAGCCGGAATAGCCGGCAATGCTCACATCGGAGGGCAGAGGAAAAGTGGCCATAACTGAGACGGAAGGATCCGCTCGTGGCTTTTTGTCTCCGGACCCAGAGGTAGCAAGAGGTGATGTTCGGACCCAGGGCTCAATAGAAATAAACTTGTTCGCTGGCGGTCGTTCCACACTATTATACTGTACCAAAGAAAAGTTATGTAGGACTCAGTACTCTGATTCGCGAAGATAGTATGGTAACTGAACTCACCTGGAACTGCAATCCTATATTATGCTCCTCGCTCACATCTAACAGCTTTACCAGCTTCTTCCCGATCCTATTCAACCGCTCCACATCGCCTTTAATCCTGGTCCATACCTGTATCCGATCCACTTTACTCCTCAAACTAACGACAGCACCACAAATCTCGTTCCCCTCCTCTAGCTCTTCGCCTACCAAGGTCATCGCAAGCGAATTCCAACACCGGTCCAGCAACATGGGGTTATCTTTCATCGTCAAAACCCACTTGCCTCCCTGTGCATTTGCCGGATCATCCCAGGTAGGCTTGATGCCCGACTTGAAGAGGTGGTAATTTGAGTTGCGCTCGAGCTGCGAGGGGGGTTTGAGCAAGTTAAAGTACAGGCGGAATTGCTCTACGGTGTCGAATTCTCCGATAACAGCCAGTCCGGGTTCATAGTCCGTAGACGCGGGCGGGTGCGCGGGGAAAGGGGCGTCAGTGGAGGTGGAGGCGGAGGGTGAGATGGAGGCGAGCATGGAGGTATACGAATATTTGGCCTTGGTATCGTGGTAGATCGTCCTGTACGATAGTTAGTGATGGGGATGGGAGAGACGGAGAGCGATAAGCACCAAGCGAATTGCAGCGGATGCTCAGACGCCTTCATCGGCACCCCAGTGGTCTTTGGGTCATTCACAAGTTCCGGTTCAAGCACCTTGATCATTCCGTCAATACTCAGCGCGCGAACGTTCTGCAGGCGTGCAGTAATAGCATCCAGGCTTGGGATATTCTTGTAGCCTTTCGGGGAACGCCGTTCCTCCGGCACAACATCGAGCTTCTGGTAAAACTCGGCAAGCTTCTCCGTGGTCAGCACCTCCCCACCCATGGGGCTATCGTTGGACGAGGTGGTAGACTGCGGCGGGAACATGTACAGGGCGGAAGGGGACATGGAGCGCGTGGAGGGCGGGTTGACAGTGGCGCTGTCGGCGGGGGCGGTGGGAGCGTTGAGAGACCTTGTCTCTAGAGGTGCGTCCTGGATAGGGTTAAACTCCTCGACCTTCCTCGCCGCCAGCATTTCCCCTTCCCAAGCAGAGTTCACCTCCGTCAGGTCTGCGGTGACAGCATGCAAGGCGGGAATATTCTTGGACACTGACGTATCTGCGTCTACTTGTGATGGATCATTGTCCTTGCAATCAATAGCGTAATTGGAAACGGAGGGGTTAGGTGTAACTTTTGTCGAAGGTAAAAAGGAAGAAGGATTGTTCCGAAACGAGGAAAACAGTATCCTCGATGCCACAGAATCAAGTTTAATATCGGTGGTCCTTGTCACCTGTACGGAACAACTTCCAAAGAGCGTGGTCCATATACTTGCTTTCAGAGTGACACTAAAAGAGCGAATAAA